>JAULKK010293071.1:0-13169 GCA_032355705.1 Rubia peregrina
CTTCTAACCTCCATAACCTCCTAACATAACTAGCTAGCACTAACTCTACTAATGAAGACTAAACAATGTGCCTTATTTCATGCTTGTAACTTCTTCAACCACCCACCACTACTAACTAGCACTAAAGGTTATTATTGCAAGCTTTTATAATTTTCAACCTCCTACCACCAAAGCCTTTCTTTATTTCATAACTCATGTAACTTCTATAACATCTAACTAGCACTACGTAGTAGTAATAACAATAATTACTACCTATGCAACATGGTTAACTTAACAAAATAGTCATCGCTTCCGTGGGAATGGAGACACTGGGAAAGAAGCTGGAGAGGCAGTTCTAGCTCTCTATCCCATGCGTCGCTGATCTCAGTCACCTCATGACACAGTTCGACGGCCAGGTCGTCAAGCTAGATTTTACGATGCCCTCACGGTGATGAGGCTGGTGAGAAAGGTATATCGCGACAGCGACGAACAGTTTGATCAGGAAAAAGTTGGGTGGCAGCAGCACCGGCAAGATACTGTGGTGGAGAAAATTCTTAATTTATTCTTACAAAGAGCGATGATGCATTTGACAGGCGTTATCTCATTATTATTAAATTATTTTAAAGGGAAAGTAGAAGCATTTTGGCGAATGCATACTCTTTTTATTATTAATTTTTTTAGGGAAAACTAGAGGATGAATTTGACAAATGCTTCCTCTTGTTATTATTATTGCTTAAAATGGAAAAATAGAGGATCATCATTGGATAACCAAATTCAAGCTCTCTTTCTACGACAACTCTCTCTGAAACTACTGACAACTCAATGGTAACAACTGCCCTTCCAACGTCACCACCATGGTTGCATCGGCAATGACGAAGCTTCCACCATAACCTAGAACATTTCTCCAAGCGCTTTCTACTAAAAGCTCTCCAATATCCAAAGACTTGCCCTCCAATCCTGAGTTAAGCCCAACCACACAATTCAAAGGTGAATTGGCCAGCTTGTACTCTCAATCTGATATCCAAAAGCTGTCTTCCCATTACGCAAATACACTGATTCAGAAATTCCAGAGAGGAAGACCGAAAATGGATGTAATTGAAGCTAGATTCAAAACCATTGGGTTAAGCGTCCGCTACCAACTGGGAGCCATAGACCATCGCCATATTCTAATCAGATTCCAAGAGGTTACGTATTTTCAGAGATGTTGGATGAAAGCACAATGGGCGTTCAATGGGTCAACAATGATGGTCTTGAAATGAACTCCATAATTTTCTCCAGACCCAGAATCGTCGGTCGTTCCAGTTTGGATTACAATACCGGATGCGCTGCTTTACTACTACAACTCTGCCTCTATCCAAGCAACATGGAATCTAATTGGCAGCTACATTAAGATGGATGCAGCTAAAGAGGCTCTCACTCGACCTTCTACAATCAAAATATGTGTGGAAGTTGATGTTCAATCTTTACTCCAAGGTACTATTAGATTAGGCTCTCTGGAAAATAATGAAAAATATGTAGTAGAGTATGAGGATGTTCCTGAGTACTATTCTAATTACAAAAGGTTAGGTCATCATGAGTCTAAATGCAGATTTGGCATGTCAAAAATGACCTGAACTAAAACTTCTAATGATTAACATAAGGATATCACTGCTAGGGATTCATTTATAGATAACATTGATGCGGCGGTCAATGGTATTCAAAACAAAGATAAGAACCATCATGAGGAATTGAATCAGCAGAATATAACAGATAAGTCCCAAATGCATTCTCAATCTCAGCCTTGTATCCCCCCTGGGACGGTACAAAATTGTTTTAAAGCAAAAATCCCTACTAGGACAGAAATATGGAGAGTGGTCAAGAACAAGTTTAAGTGTCAATCTAGTGAAAATATTGGTGCTTTGAATGAACCAAATCCAATAACCTTTAATTTGGAGTCTCAGGTTGATAATGATACTCTATTTACCAAAATGGATTATAAGTCAAACCTTAGGTTTTCATCTAATGATATTGAGATTAATAAAGCTACAACAAAGCATGTAACTGAATACCAGTTACAATCTGACTAGTTTTTTTTCCAGTGTTGATATATTGTTAAATAACATGTTCACCATTTTGGATGAATTGGATTAAGAATATTTTTCAGAAAATATGAATGATGGCCAAAGGAAATCAACATACTCAAACAAAGATGAACATGTAACTGATAGTAGCAAATCAGAAGAAATCCCTTTACCAGGTAAGTCCTCCTGTCCAAAACCTATATATGATAATGTGATACCATCACCATCATCAAATGAGATTTCTAAAACTGAGAAAAAAAATAGTTTCTTCACTCAGTTAAACAAATTGACATTGAGATCTAATTCAAGAAGCTCATCTTCTGGTTATAATGGTTGATTCACATAAAAAGTTTAACATGTTTGTCTGGAATGTGAGAGGTTTGTCAACATCTGTAAAGAGGCTTAAAAGGATAATCAAAATGTATAATGTTAATTTACTATGCATAATTGAGCCTAAGCAAAAAGTTCATCAAATTGAAACTCTAAGGAACATGCTTAGATTTGATCGTACCTATCTTCTATGAACTCTAAAATTTGGCTGTTATGGAAATGTGATTATTCAGTCACATTTTTAATGAAACTCAGGAGCAATTATTATCTATTAAAATTACCTGTGACACATCCCAGTTTCAATGGGATGCTATTTTTGTTTATGTTTTGCATTCTAGAGCAGAGAGATAGGTTTTATGGAACCAGCTCCTGTAGATGGATACTATAGCTACTATTATAATGGGTGATTTTAACACAACTGCTTCTATTGATGAATATAGAGGGTCAAGCTCTCCTAATATAAACCACATCAATGGTTTTGCTAATTTTATTAGCTCTAAAAACTTGAAACACATTAATGCGGTAGGAAATCAGTTTACATGGTCTGATAATAGAATTCATGGTTTGATAATAGAATTCATGGTCATGTGTGGAAGAGATTGGATAGATGGTTGGCTGGTGATGAGTGGCTAGAGCATTATCCAGGAACCTCAGTTCACATACTTAACAAAACCACATTTGATAACTTACCAATATTAGTTGAAATTAGGAAAGCGGATTTTCAAGAACCTAAATCCTTTAGGTTTCCAGATATGTGGACTAAGAGGGAAGACTTCCTAGACATGAGCTAACTGGATTCAGCCACAGAATGAAGTAGGGATGTTAGGTTTTTCCATAAAACTTAAGAGGCTAAAGCTAAAACTCAAAGAATGGAATATGGAGGAATTTGGAAACCTTACTGATAATATTAAAAAGGCTGAGGATCTGGTACAACAATGTGAGTTAAAATTTTAGAGTTCAGGAACTGAAAATTATCTTATAGAACTGAATTAGAATAAGGCTAAATTGATAAAAGCTTTAAGTGAGGAGGAAATCTACTGTAAGCGGAAATCTGGGATTAAATGGCTTCAATGTTGTGACTTAAATACTGAATTCTGTCACAACTGCTGCAGAGAGAAAAAACATGGAATGAACATCACTAAGATCAAAGATAACTCTGGAAGTGGATTGATGACCCTCTTTGAGTAAAAATGAAGTTGTACAGTTTTTCCATAGATTGTTATCAGATGCGACTGAACCTATATCAAGTACTCAGTATAATGAATTTCTAAATCACATTCCAAACTTGATTAATGAGGAGGATAATAGGAAATTAATTTGTCTAGCTTCTATGACTGAGGTCAAAGAAGCAGTTCATGGATTAAATAAAGGGGGCTGCCGCTGGTGCAGATGGATTTAATGGGAACTTCTACATTGTAGCCTGGGAGATCATCAAAGATGACCTAGTAGAGGTTGTTGATGAGTTCATTAGTGGAGTTTCTATTCCCAAGGCCATATCTAGTACTTGGGTAGCCATGATTCGAAAAGTAACTAATCCAGGAAGTTTTGCTGACTTCAGGCCTATCTCTTTATCAAACTTTCTAAAAAAGATTTTCTCTAAGATTTTCATGGAAAGAATGAAATTTCTGATGCCTAGGATTATCTCAGTAGAACAGTCTTCTTTCTTAAAAGGTAGAGATGTTGTGGATAATGTGATCCTCATGCAAGAGATGATGAGACTTCTAAACAAATAGATTGGAAAGAAAATGTAATTATTAAACTTGACTTGATGAAGGATTTTGATAGAGTTTCTTGGGGTTTTATTAACATTGTGATGCTTAGGTTTGGATTTCATGGGAAATTTGTTTAAAATGTTTTAAACTCTATTACATCTGCCTGGTTTTCAATAATAATAAGAGGATCCCCTTGTGGATTCTTCAATTCAGAAGAGGGATTAAACAAGGAGACCCTCTTAGCCCCTTTTTGTTTAATATCTTAACAGGGGAATTTACCAGGCCTTTGAAGCATTTTTTTAGGTTAGATACCTGGAATTCTTCAATATGCCAATGGGCTGTCCAAACATAACACATCTTGAGTTATGCAGATGACACGGTTGTATTTATAAAAGGTAATCCATTGAATCTTAAAAGTTTTAAAAGGTCCCTAATTGAATTTGAATCAGTCTTGGGCCAAGAAGTGAACTTCATGAAGAGTGATTTCTATGTCAATAAAAATGTCGCTCAAACTTTTAAGGAAAATAAAAGACACACTTAATATGAAACATGGATATCCCGTTTATTTTGGTAGGATGAGGATTTCTTCAAATTCACAAGAGGGATTAAACAAGGAGACCCTCTTAGCCCCTTTTTGTTTAATATCTTAACAGAGGCATTTACAAGGCCTTTGAAGCATTTTTTTCCAGGTAGGATACCTGAAATTCTTTAATATGCCAAGGGGCTGTCCAAACATAACACATTTGCGTTATGCATATGACACGGTTGTATTTATAAAAGGCAATCCATTGAATCTTAAAAGGTTTAAAAGGTCCCTAATTGAATTTGAATCAGTCTTGGGCCAAGAAGTGAAATTCATGAAGAGTGATTTCTATGTCAATAAAAATATCACTCAAACTTTTAAGGAAAATAAAAGACACACTTAATAAGAAACATGGAGCTGTACCTTTTAAATATTTAGGATGTCCAGTTTATTTTGGTAGGATGAAGACAATTATGTTTCAACCATTAATGGAGAAAATTGATAAATCCTTAGTGAACTGGACTAATTCTTGGCTCTCTCAAGCTAGTAGACTTATTCTTGCTAAACATGTGCTGAATTCATACTTTCAACACATTTGGGAAGCTTTACCCCCCCCTCCCCCAAGACTGTTACAAATGAAATACAAGTTAAATTTGGGAAATGTTTCTGGGGTAAATATGAGTTTGGACAAAATAAAACCTAGAGAAGTTGGAAGAATATGGCATACCCTAAATCTAAAAATGACTTAGACATTAGGGATATAAAAAAATCAACACTTGCTCTCTTAAGCTGTGGTGGAAGCTTCAACAAGGAGAAACAATTTGGTCTAAGATACTATGGGCTTTTCCTAAATCATACAAAGATTCACATACTTGGAAAATAATATGTAAAATTCAACATATAGGTGAAGCTAACACAAAATTACATATTGGAGATGGAATTTGTAGTTATTGGCTTGGTAACTGGACTGTTTAGGGTCTTTTGATAGATCATTAGGAAGGCCAAACACCAGTACCGATGCCTCATTTGACCTTAAAAGAATATGCAAGTATTAGGCATGCTTTTAACTTTGATTATTTGTATGGAATTCCCTCTACTTTGCATTCATTCCTTCTGCAGGTGGAATTAAAACCACAATACAACGACATACTCGTTTGGCTATTGGAGGAAAATGAAAGTTTACATCTAAATATGCTTTCCATTGTATCAGAAGCTGCAAAAACATAGTAAGATCTCTAACCTATGTGTGGGGAAAACAGATTCCTCCTAAGATATATGTTTTCTTTTGGAAAATTTTAAATAATCTACTTCCCTCTGATGATAACTTAAAGCTATGTGGCATTCAATTTGCTTCGAAATACTATTTTTGTGAGAATAGTGATTCTATTAATCACTTCTTTCATAGTGTCACCTTGCTTCAGCTATTTGGAATAAGTTGCATCATCTTCTTTTGCTGCATGGGTTTAATTTTCAAAACATATGGGGCAGGTTTGCTTATTACTTTTCAAAGTCTAATATGGACTCCACTAATGATGCTCTAACCGCGATGTCCCCAATATGGACTGTTAGAAATAGGAGAATTCATGAAGGTAATGTGTGTTCTCAGTCTGTTGTATGGAATACATTTATGGATACAATGAGATAATCACTTGAATAATTTCCTATAGTATGGCCGAGTAAAAATGGACAGTATTGGATTGACAGTGGCATCATTCCATATTATGGGAACTATCATAGGAAAATTACTCTAATTAAGTGGGATAAACCTACAAATGGTAGGTTTAAAGTGAACACGTATGCTTCATAGAAATCCAACTCAGAAAAGAGTGGTTTAGCTGTTATCCTTAGAGATCGTACATGCTCTGTTCTAAAATATAAACTTCAGCTTGCTATACATGATACTTCTCTTATTGTTGAAATTTATGCTATAAAACTTGGACTGGATCTTGTGATGGAGATGAATAATCAATCCAAGCCTTGTCACATTTGAAACATATTGTATCCTAGCCACTAGTTCTATAAAAGATCCAGGAAACGGGCCATGGAAGACATGTCATACTTTACTTCAACTGCATTCTACCGATTCTCAAATCATTTTTTGCTGCAGGGAAGCAAATCAAACTGCAGACCAACTGGTAAAGAGATGCAGAATCACAAGCACGGAAAGAGTTTTTGAAAATCAAAATCTCACTCAATTGGAAACCGGCCTTATCAAGCTAGACATAGATGGAGTGCCAACTGTAAGAGTTCAAAAATGAAGAACTTCAGGAGCTGATCACCATGAACAGTACTCAAAGCTCTTATATGAGAACAAACCTGAACTTATTCAGCTGTTGTCATTGAGAACCATTGGGAGAAGTGAATGTCTAATAGTCAGGAGAAGTGACAGATCCGCGAGTTCATTTCAACTTGGCTCACTTGATTGCAGTGCTCCTGATCAGCAAGCCTTGTTACTGTCCTTGTCGAAACGTTTCACCGGGATGCATTTCTTCCAAGATAGCTTACCATTTTCCTCATGCTGGCCAAAGAAAGACTAATGTGGGTACGCTCTATCTCCGACAGCCCACGCCTCGCCGATGGACTGAGTTCTTATTGCTCCACACCAACTGCATCACCTACATCCCCATCATCATCCATGTTAAATGAGGTTGAGGGGATTTTTATATGGACTATATTTTAGTTAGTAAATGAACATGTATTTACTCCAGCTGCAATGTTTTTATAAGGGAGTTTTGTCCTTGAAATATTGCAGGAAAAGACTAACTTATCCAATATTTTTTATTTTCAAAATAAAAATAAAAATAGAGGATCATCATTTTTAATTTTGTTTCAATTTCGCGAAGGGAATTATTATACCTCTTTAGGAGAATGAAAAAAGGAGGGAAAAAATTAGACTCGCATTCGGAGAACGCGAGAATTTTTGTGTTATCTATACTAAGTTTGTCTTTTGAAAGACGGTCTTTCCATAACTTATGGACAGACCAAGGTTTAATCTGTAAATTTGAAGAAATTAAAATAAAATTTTTGGGTTGTATTAATCGGGTCATAAACTTATCACTCTTACATGTTGCATAATAAATTTTAAATATTACAACTAAAATATTTAACCTTCCTATAATTTCAATTCAACCCTATCTTTCCATATGCCTATGGAAAGATGGTCTTTCCCAAGATTTTGCCTCTCTCTATATTAGTATTGAGATTTTTTTTGAAAAAAAAGTGAAGGAGAATACGAGTTCTCTAATTGTGTATTTTTTTAACGTTGAATAAACAAACAGAATTAATTCACAATACTGAATAAACAAACAGAATTAGCTTAGCCTTCTTCAGATATAACTACAAGTCACTATATGTTTTTACACCACTATTTTCATTTTCAAGGGAACCTATATATACCCCTCACTTGTTTAAAAAACAGAATTAATTCGAGGATGTATTTGGAGAACAAACTAATTAAATAGTATTTATTTACTTTAATTTATATCTAATATGGACAAAACATTAATAAGACTAATGAATAAATAATATTATAATTTTTTAAGTTGTATATGGGTTGATATTACTAAAATTATAATGTTCTCATAAAATAAAATTTAATAATAAACAATATTATGTCATAATTTATACAATATAATATTTATAATATTTTAATTTAAATTTGTATTTTCTTATAAAAATTATCAATTTATTATTTTATATTATAAATAACAGTTATGTATTTTATATAAATATAATTATTTTATATGTAGTAATTTAATTATAATTTATATTTATTTTCACAAAAATTATATTATTATAATTATTATTTGTATAGAAATATTATAATATTAATTTTTGAGTTGTATATGTGTCGAATTTAAATAAAAATATAATTCTCACATGAACCTGTTTTTTATAATAATATTATTTCTTAATTTGTACCATAAATAATAGTAACAATATTCTATTAAAATATTATTATTTTTCCATATATAAATAATTTAATTTGTTATTATTTTATTATAAATAATAATTATATTATACACTATTTTATAATTGAATTAAACTTATATTTATTACCAAAATAAAAATAACAATATAATGGTTATTATATTAAACCTATAACGAATATACTGGTTATTAAACTTATATTTATCATGATGATTGGGTTGTACGCCCAATTTTATTGCGATACCTGTTTCCTTGATGCATATTACTATTTTGCTTGTTAGACACTGTATACTAATAGTGATCTATTCTCTGGTTTGCTAACTATAATTTGTCCTATGGTAATATTGCATTTGCTCCACCTCTTTCACCTAAATTTGTTTGTCTTTTAATAGTAACTTAGCGGGATGAGCACGGCGCATCGCGCGTGTTTGTGGTATGATTCTGTAAATATTGTGAAATATTGTGATATTCACATTTTTATATATTTCACTGATGACTCTTGATGTATTGTGTAATATTTTATTGTATTAACTTCATTAAATAATCTTATGATACATATTTTTTTATGTCAATGGTAGAAATTTAGTTATTAGAATAATTTGATTGCTTCTCACCTGATTCATTCTAATTATAAACATGTTATTAACACTTTGGATGCCATCGTCACATTTTAAGCATCATTTTATGTCATGTAAAAAATAAACACATACAATACACATTTATGTAAAATAAACAAATACATGGATGTAATGCTCAATTTCATACTTCAAAATACACATTATGAATAATGTACTGAATAATTTAATGAATAATATTATTAAAATTACTTTTACAAAATAATGTTAATATTAATATTTTTATAAAGTTAATTAATACAAAGGAAAAGAAACTTTATTTAGATCACTTTATACATCATGATTTTTTTACATTATCTTATTATTTTTCACTCCATAATTTTTAAATAATCTACTATTCTCTTTAAAAAATTGTATCATAACTTCTTCTATTATGAATTTTAAACATTAATTTTTATTCCTATCAATTCATCTATAAATTAATTGTATCAACCTCTCTCTCATTGTATTTCTGTTACTCCCATTGACATTTTTTGAATCACCTCCTCTCTCTTCATTTTTTTCACTTTATCCCAAAATCAAATAATAGAAATTGTTTGTTTGGTGTCGTCAACCTGGGATATTGAAGTCATTTTTACTAACTTAAATCCAAGTTTTCTAAAAATAACCTACTAATATTATAATATGTTGATTTTAATTTTTTACTATATATAATCAATCACAACTTATTAAAATATATAGCTTTTAAAGATATATTTAAAACCATAAATATCTCATACTATATCTATATATATGACTAAGAAGAACCCAAATAAACACATAATCTGAAATAATTAAATGTTCGGATTTTTTCATACAATGATGGAGAACTTTTGATATAAATATGTATACATATTATTTATTTATTATATATCCATATAATAAAAAATTGTTTGGTGCTATCAACTGTGGATATTGAAATCATTTTGACTAATCTAAACCCAAATTGTCTAAAAACAACATACTAATATTATAAAATGTTGATTTTAATTCTTTATTATATATAATCAATCATAACTCATTAAAATATATACATTCTAAATATATAATTAAACCCTTAAATATCTCATACTTTATCTATATGTCATTAAAAAAATCCAAATAAACACATAATCTGAAATAACAAAATGTTCGTATTTTTTTCTATGATATGGAGTACTTTTGATAGATATATGTATACATATTATTTATTTATTATATATCCATATAATAAAAATTGTTTGCTTGGTGCTATCAACCGGGAATATTGAAATCATTTTAACTAACATGAACCCAAGTTGTCTAAAAATAACATACTAATATTATAATATGTCACTTATTTTAATTCTTTACTCTATCTATATAATCAATCATAACTTGTTAAAATATATAACTCCTAAAGCTATATTTAAAACCATAAATATCTCAAACTATATTTATATAGGCAAAGTCTTGGGAAAGACGGGATTTAATTAGAATAATAAAAGGTAAAAGGTTTTAGTTGCTATATTAAAAGTTTATTATACAACGTATAGTAGTTATAAAGTTGTAGCCCGATTCATGCAACCCGGAAATTTTATCTTCATTTCTTCTAATTTACACTTTAAACCCTGGTCTTTCCATGGCTTATGGAAAGACCGTCTTTCAAGAGACGGACTCTTTTTATATGTGTATATATACACATATATCACTAAAGAAAATCCAAATATCACATAATCTGAAATAACAAAATGTTCAGATATTTTTATACAATGATATAATACTTTTGATATAAATATAAATACATATTATTTATTTATTATATATGACAAAGTCTGGTTTTAGCAGACTAACTGTTAAATGAGAACATTTTATAATTAGTGAGACTAGTTAACCGTGGATATTGAAGTCACTTTCACTAACGTAAACTCAAGTTGTTTAAAAATAACATACAATAATATAATAGGTGACTGATTTTAATTCTTTACCATATATAATCAATCATAACTTGATAAAATATATTTTTTAAACCATAAATATCTCATACTATATATCACTAAAAAATCCAAATAAACATATAATATCAAATAACAAAATGGTTGGATTTTTTAATACAATGATAGAGCACTTTTAATAGAAATATGTATACTACCTATTAATTATTTATTATAAGACAGAGTATTGTTTTAGACCGGTCAACTATTTAATGAGGACATTTTATGATTAGTGAGACTAATTAGGTCATTTGATAATTACTTTTATTTATTGCAATGAGATACGCATAATTGTGATAACATTTTAAAATGAATTTCAACATATAAATAATGACTTTTTAATTTTTGAATGGAATATTTAAAAAATAATCAGCTTTTATTGTATTCAATATTTAACGATTTCTAACTAAATTAATTATTTCACTTCATAACTTATATAGTTTTCTTTAGATGACTAAATTTTAAATAAACTATGTTTGCAATTTAAATGTAAGGCATAAAATGTGTATATCATAATATTTTAATTAACAATATCGCGCAATGCGCGATGGTACTCCTCTAGTATTATTATAATAAAAAAAAGTTCGTCTCTTGAAAGACCAAGGTTTAAATGGCAAATGAGAAAAAATCAAGAGAAATTAAATTTTTGGGTTGCATTAATTGGGTCATAAACTTATAACTACGTCGTATAATAAAATTTTAATATTATAACTAAAATATTTTATTTTTTTATAATTCTAATTCAACATATCTTTACATAGGCCTCAAAAAAGTTCTTCCAAAGACTTTACCATAGAAAAATGAAACTCCGCTATCTCATTTGGATTTACACAGATATAATTTATATTTAAGTGATAAAATAACTCTGATTTTAGATTGAAAGTGTCATTATAATTCTGCAATCTCATAAAGTGACAAAATAAATTTTGACTCCATTGGCTTCTTAGTCAGCCTTTCATGGCCATATTTTATTTAAAATAACTTTTTGCCATTGCCAAAAAAATAAAAATAAAAATGACCATATCTCATATGCCCTCATTTTCCTCCCTCAATGCGCACACTGCCTGACGATAATTCGAACTTTTCAAACCACTAAACTTCTTAGACCGCCAAACTTCTCTTAATGACAATTCGCGTATCTCATACGCACGATGGGGATGATTCACGATGATTTGCAGCAGGCAAGGTTTCCAAACGACGATTCACGGTGGCAGTGGCACGATTGGTGTTGAGGAGGTTTGGAATCGGTGGTCTAGGGTTTTCAGATGACATTTGAGAAGGGGTTCATGAATCAGCGGCAGCAGCACGATTGCGGTGCACGATGGGGACAATTTGCTACGATTCGCGGCATCGGGCTAGGGTTTTCAGACAAGGTTTTGGGCGGCAGGCTAGGGCTTCCAGGTGACGTTTTGCGGCTGTGGACTAGGGTTTTCAGACAACATGGGTGAGGGTGGTGGGGGGTGAGGGGCGGGGAGATGGAGGAGGGGCGGGGTGTCTGTGAGGTGGTGGCTTGGTGGTGCTGGTGAACTTTCCGGCGACAGAGATTTCTGGCGGGGTGGTGGCGGAGGTACTCCTCTAAATTTGGTGCTCATCGACGTTCGTGCAGATGATCGTGCTACGTTCGTTCTTAGAATCGTCGTCATTCATGTTCATCTCAAAAGGCAAATATTTATTGTTCACTCAATGTGTTCTATGTAAATTTAAGTACATGTATTGTTGGAATTGGTGGTGCTAGTGAAAATTTTGTCGGCTAAGTATTCCGGCAGGTTGATGGCAGCGGTTTTCGGTGGTGGAGGAGGTTTCTGGCGGTGTGTTGACGGTTTCCGGCGGCGGAGCAGCTGCAGTCCCGGTGGAGGAGGAGCAGTGAAGAAGAAAAAGATGAAGGGTATTTTAGGTATCAATATTTAGCTTCTTAGTTAAGGGTATATCTGTCATTTTATTTCTTGTTATTACCAAAATTTCATGGTCAATGCCAGAATTAGAGAATTTGGTTATATCGACACATATTAATTGAAAGTTAAGGATAGTTTGACACATAAAATATTTAATTAGGATTAAATTGGCACCTT
>JAULKK010293081.1:0-13169 GCA_032355705.1 Rubia peregrina
TATTAACTGCCGAACATGTGTCTTGGATAACGTGCTGAAAGCAAGTAAGACATTTATAGCGGGACGGAGGGAGTATAAGGCATAAAAACTGCCAAAAGGTATCAATTTTCATGTGGAAATTACTCAATGGCCTTTTACCTTTTGATGACATTCTACAGTATTGCAAGTTTAATATGGTTTCCAGATACTACACATGTAAAGACTCATGTGACTAATATAATACTTTTTTAACAGTTGCATCTCATCTTTGAATGTTTGGAATAATTTTCACAACTTATTAGCCATACCGCAACAAGATTTTAATAACCTTTGGGATAGATTATCCACATATTGGTCATTTGAAGGTTTAAATCACACTCACACACTGCTGGTTCATATTATGCCTTCTCTAGTGTGTTGGAATTTATGGAATTCCAGAAACTCATTGATTTTTTAAGGAGCTATATTGAATACAGATATCATTGTGAACATGATTAGAAAAGAATTCTTCCTAACTTTCCTAAACCATCCAGCTTTCTCAAATAACCTTTTGACACGGATTGGCATGTTTCTGGTCTCACACCCATTATCATGCCTAAACCAAAACCTCTAATTGCAAAGATTGGATGGATAAAACTTATGCTACCTTTGAAAATCAATGTGGATGCTGCTTGGTCATATAGTTCTAATATTGCTAGTCTTGGTATCAATGTTAGAAATAACAATGGTACCTTATTAGGGCCGTTGGTATTAAAACTATACCCAAGTCGGCTTTGGATTCAGAATGATTGGCTATACACCATGGTGTATGCATTGGCAAATCAATCACGAAACATAAATTGAAAATTGAAACTGATTGCCTCAATGCTAGTAATTATTTCCTACATCCTATGAATGCACCGTGGAGTACCTATAATTTAGCTTCTATAGTTTAAGATTCGATTAAGGGACTCAAATTGTCACATACAAAGAGAAAAGGAATTGTGGTCGCTGAAAAGTTGGCCAAACTTTTGGCCATCATGAATCATAGTACAATGGAATACTAGATTGATGCAATTCCTCCTGATCTTAGAGGATTACTTTATCTAGATAAAATAGGCATTCTATCTCTCATATTACATGATCATTCTCCTTAGAGCTTGTTATTGCTGTTTTTTCTTAACATTTGCAGGTACAAGCAGTCTCCAAGTTACAACTTCAAATTCTCAAGCAATTAAGACGAAGGAAGCTACAGATCAACCACATCCAAGTCTAGTTCACGGGAGATTTTAATTACCCGTTAAAGCTGCTGCAAAAGTTCCTTTCCAGCAACAGAATCGAGCAACAAAGGACTGCCCTCTTTTAATCTTCATTTTGCACCATGTCTGGATGCTTTTGGATAGGATTAGGGTTTACGGTTTCGTTGGAAGTCTGGCCTATATCTCGTTAATACGGGGTGGAGACGGATAATAGGAAACAAATCTAAAATAACCACGAACCCTTTTATTAGTGACTTTTTTTTAGCAATTTTGCTAATTGATCTCTTGTATATTATACTCTATTACCCAAACTGATTATATTTAAATTTTGGGGTTTGGAGTGTCCAATAAATACTCTAATCCACCATTAGCTTGGAAAATAAGTGAACTATCCATAAGTTTATGGACAGACCACCTGTCAGGAGACCCACTTTTTAAAATATAGTTAGTCATTTTATATAACAGTTAAAGTTGTAATTTTTTTATATGTGCTGTAAAATTGTGACATGAGAAATGTAACACATTTATATAAAGACTGAATTATTATTTTTGTCCCCAACATATATCGCAATACCATCTTTTGGTCCCCGATGCCAATACCACATACATTCGTTAACCAACAAATGCAAAATGATTTGTTAGGTCCCCAAAGGTGGTTTTCCGGTAACAGCCAGGGGTACTTTCATAATTTTACTAATTAAATGATTTAAAAAAAGAAATCAGTCGTCGGCGTCGTTCATCTTCTCCGGCGTATATGCAACTTCATCTTCTCCGGCGTCTACAATCTTCTCCGACGAGGCTGCAATTCGCCTTCTCCGCTTGTCGCCGTCTTCCCAAACTTTCGGCGTGGCGGAAGGGGCTGCGTACTTTGCGCACTGGAAGGGCAATTCGTCTTCTCACCAGGGTTTTGCACACTAGATCTACTTTGCGCGTTGGTAGTGGATCTACACAGCGGAGTCAAGGATACAAGGCGGAAGAAAAAAATCAGTGCAACAGAAGGGCTAGCTTGCGGCGAAGGCAACAACGAAGGTGGAGGAGACGATGCTCTGTTGGAGGCAATGATGCGATGGAGGGAGCAACGCTCTGACGGAGGCGACGGTAAAACGAAGAGAAGGAACGCTACGGCGGAGGGACGACGCTTCGGCAAAGGGGCGGCCGAGTGAGAACCCTATCGGGAAAATCAGAAGAGATTGAAAAGAAGAGTACCGAAAAACTTATCAGCCACCTTCTCGATGTTCAACAACGAACCAAATGCTTGATTGTTCTTGATGATATCTGGACAACTGATGTATGGGAAGGCATCAACACTACTTTCCCCAGAGGACAGAATGGATGTAAAAAATTTCTTACTACTCGTATCACTGAAGTTGCATCACACATTGGTCGTGATCAAGGCTTCCACCATCAACCGCGACTTCTAAATGGTGATGAAAGTTGGGAGCTACTGCGGAAAAAGGCTTCACAGAAAAGAGTTCATTCTTGGAAGAGGGTGTTTGAACAAAACTTGGATGCGAAGTAGGGTTGAATTTAAAAAGGAAAAAAATGGGGAGTCCTCAAGGGTTTTAATTTTTAATTTTTTTTGTTTTTTGTTATCCAAATTATTAAAAAAATAATAATTTAGGGGATGCATATTTTAAATTTTTATAAAAAGCTTGTTCCTATCCAAAATTTTAAAAAAAATTAAATTGAAAGAACGCATTCTCCAAATGCGACGTCTAATATAATTTTTTTATATTTTAGTTTATTGTTTTCAAAATTTTTGAAAAATAAAATAAAATAGAGAGGCCGCAATCTCTGTCCTCTAATATTCTTTAAAAAATATAGTTTTTTTTGTCTCAATTTTTTAAAAATAAAAATGAATAATACATCATTTAATATTTTATTTTTATTTAATATATTAGATATTTGTTCTAAATGGAGAAATGTTTTTAAAATATTATTATTTGTATAAAATTATTATAATACTATTTTTTGAGTTTTATATGGGTAGAATTTAAATAAAATATAATTTTCATCTGAACTCATTTTTTTATAATAATAATATTTCTGAAATTTGGGATAGAAATACTACAACATTAAGATTTTTGATAAATCGGTAACAAGTTGCGCTAACGGGGCAAATTTTTGGATTTGGTTCCGTGTTTTATGATTTCAGAGAAATAGAATATTTGGTTTTTAAAAAATCAATTGAAATTCAGAATATTTTAATATTGAGAGGACGCATTCAGACTATTTTAATATTATTATTTTATTTTTATAGTCTTTTTTTATTTTTAAATAAAAAAATAAAATTTTAGAATGCGTCATTTAATATTTTATTTTGATTTAATATATTCGCAATTGGCAAAGTCTTTGGAAAGACCATCTTTCCATAGACTTATGGAAAGACGGGGTTTAATTAGAATAATAAAAGGTAAAATGTTTAAGTTGCAATATTAAAATTTTATTATGCAACGTATAGTAGTTAGAAATTTTATAACCCGATTCATGCAACCCAAAATTTTTATCTTCATTTCTTCTAATTTACACCTTAAACCTTGGTCTTTCAATGGCTTATGGAAAGACCTTCTTTCAAGAGACAGACTCTTAGCAATTTGTTCAGTAATGGAAAAAAATTAAATAATTATTATTTGTAAACAAATATTGTAATATTATTGTTTGAGTTTTATAGGGGTCAAATTTAAATAAAAACATAATCTTCATATGAACTCATTTTTTAATAATATTATTATTTCTTAAATTTGGGATGGAAATATGACAACATTAAGATTTTCGATCAATCGGCAACCAGTTGCGGGAACGGAATAGATTTTGGATTTAGGTCCGTGTTTTATGATTTCGGAGAAGTGGAATATGTGATTTAAAAAAAAACAATTGAAATTCAGAATTTTTTTATATTCAGAGGACGCATTAATATTATTTTTTGGGTTGTATATGGGTCTAATTTAAATAAAAATATAATTTTCATATGAAGTCATTTTTAATAATATTATTATTTCTTAAATTTGGGATTGAAATACTATGGCATTAAGATTTTATATGAATATGCAAAAATTTGAGGAAATGAAAAGATTTTTGGATTTGGGTCCATGTTTTATGATTTTGGAGTAGTGGAATATTTGGTTTTAAAAACAATTCAATTAAAATTGATAATATTTTAATAAAATATATATTATTTTCTTATAAAATCATTAATTTATTATTTTATATTATAAAAAAATTATTTTATATAAATATAAATATTTTATGTAATTTAATTATACTTTATAATTATTCTGCAAATATAATATTTTAATTATTGTTTGTATAAAAATATTATAATAATATTTTTGAGTTATATATGGGTCAAATTTAAATAAAAATATAATTTCCATATACTATTGTAATTGAATTATACTTTATAATTATTTTTAAAAAGTATAGTATTTAATTATTATTTGTATAAAAATATTATAATATTATTTTTCTAGTTGTATATGTGGGTCCTATTCCCTTAGAATAACAAAGTGGGTGCCTAATTTTAACCCTAGAACTGATTAACCGATTGTGCCAGTTTGGGTATCTATGTATGGTTTGCCCCAACAATTTTTTGATGAGTGGGCTATGATGAGTTTAGGTAATTTACTAGGTAAGCCAATTAAGGTCGACAAAGCCACTCTTAATCGCACCAGACCTCATGTTGTGTGTCGAAATTGGCTTAACCGAACCCTTTATAGAACGAGTCTGGATAGATTATAGGGAGTTTGGCTATTGGCAATATGTGGAATACGATGGCCTACCACAGTACTGCTCTAAATGCCTATAATTAGGCCATCTAAGCTCTTCTTGCAGGAATGACAATAGCATCTCATCTCTGAGTGCATGGAGACCTTCAGACAATCCTAACCATTCAGGTAAAATGGCTATTTCAAAGGAAGAACAGAGAAGGCCTCCAGGTAATTACAATGATAAACAACAAGCGCCCTTTGAGCTTTAGGATTATGCAATTATAATGACATCTGAACAGGTTCCCTCTAAACCGATTTCTGATGATATTGCATTGGATGTTGCAATTTTAACTGCTAAACAAAAATTTGTTTCTGTTGTAGCAAATAGCTTTAGTGCTCTCTCTGATCTAGTCACCGATAGAAATGAATCGGTTCATTTATCTGATATACATAGGGTTTCGAAACAGCCTGATTTTCCCGATCTAGAAAAGGAACATATTCTTGTCAATAGGCCTAGTAGTCTCCAAAATGACCAATTTGCTGCTATTACTCAATCTGGAATGCAAAAATGATTGCAGTTTAAATGATATTTCTACTGCAAAGGCATCAACTACAATGATTTTTTTTGAAAATGACCATAATATTGTCACAATTCCTAATTTTCTCCAAATAGATCAAACTGTAAATAGTGACATCAATCTTTCAGAAACAGCGGAGAAAAATTATACTGAAATAAATGATGTTTCAGGCTTTGCTTCTGAACCTGAAAACACATTTGAAATTGTTGGTATGCCTTGAATACATATTAGCCGCTTCGACAGGTTTGGGCCTAAATGTTTTTGGGCCCAAAGCTGTTAGGGTTTAAGGTGGAGAGGGCTATATATAGTGCCTCGTCCTTTATTGTAACTCTAATAGAGATAGGATTAGTAGAGAGTAGGAAATCTGTAATTCTGGCCTTTTCTCTCTAGTGGAATCCAATCTTGGTCGGCCGTGGATGTAGCCAATTGGTGAACCACGTAAAATCTCGGTGTTTTGTTTTTGACTTTATTTTTTGCGTTTGTTCTTTCTCCGGTATTCCGCACAACATTAACTATTTTCATATCAAAAAGAAAAAGTAAGTAACTTTTCTCCGCATAGCTAGTGCTGAACATGGTCTCTTAATCATGGCTAGAGTGGCAGTTACATGTGTGTGATTTTTGTCAAAATGGTCAAATACTTCTTTGCATAAGTAATGTTGTCCATGACCTCTTGGTCATGGTTTGTGCAGTCACTAGTAGAGAATGGGTGATTAAAGACACCCAATTAAATGCATTTCCTTATGACAAAAATTAAGGTATGAATCCAGAACTCCCTTCCCAGTCCTGCTTTTCATTTTAAAGGAGGATTGAAATCAATCGGGTACACTTTCACCTTTAGTAAAAATCGATTAAAAGCGATTCTATTGTAGAACAGCTTTTGATGGAGTGCCTTTTATGAGGCACTATATAAAGGGAACCTAAATCAAAAGCCTTAGAATTATTTTCCTCATTCTTTTTTTACCATCCTCCAGCGCCTCCCTCTGATCAGAAACCCTCTCTCTCATCCTCACGCAGCCTCTATGTTCTCATCCCTCACTTTCCCATCCCTCCGCCTCACTTCATTCCGCTAGAGCCTCTGTCTCCCTCAATCCACCACCCCTCCAGAGTCGTCTCCCTCCCTCTGCCACCCCTTCGCCGGAGCCTTAATCGACCAGATCTCCGCCTCCCTTCTCCCTTTAAACCCTAGTACGTTGCTCGCCTCTCCGTGGATAAGTACACTGTCACTGCTCGTCGAGGGAGATAACTCCGCCTCTCCGGTTTTGACCACCGCCCTTACTTGTCGCGCCACTAGAGGCCGCAGGAGATGCCTCCGCCGTTCGCCACTTCGCGTTTGCCCTCTGCCACTACTCGCCACGCCACTGGAGGTCGTGCCGCTGAAGATACTACTATTTGTCGAACATGTTAGTGGTGCATTTTTTAGCTCTGGTTACTCAATCTGTTGTAGCCTCGCTAGAGAAGACATCTTGAACCTGCAGATCTACCCCTGTTTGTTGTTGCTCCTCCGCCAGAGAAGGCCATCAGCTGTCGGAAACTTCAGATTTCTGGCAGCTTTTTTTTAGAAGTTCAGAATTAGGTTCCGAATTTGAAACCTATTCGGACCCTGAGAACCGCCTTTAATCATTTTCGATCAAAGACACTACCAGAGAAGTCACGTTCAAAGTGACTTCTAATGTCCGATATAATCTCATTTAATAGGTCATTCTCCACTAGTGAGTGGTTACTTGGAGCGTATTTTTTTAATGTGTTTTTGCTCGTCGCGTTAAGAACATTTCGTCAACTTTACTAATCTAACTTCCGTGTGGATTGGGCATAATATTTGGGCCTGCATACCTTTCACCCTAAATACAAAAATTTCCATATGTAAATTTTAATTGTTTATCACAGCATGAATCAATTTTCTTTATAAAAGTTGAAATATAGGAAGAAAAATGAATGAAAATAGAGAAGAATAAATGAGTGAATAAAAATAATTTATTTTGTACGCAGTCTCATTTTAAACTGACTAATCGTTAGACGATTTCATTTTATAATTAGTATGACTAATAAAATGATTTGATATTTATTTTTACTTGTAGCAATGCAGGTAGCTAAAATCATTAAAACCTTTTAAAATGAATAAAAACATATAAAAAATTATAACCGACGTTAAATTTTTTAAAATGAGATTTTTTATAATTAGTCTAACCGTTAATTGGTGTAACAAAGACCTTCTCTTCATTTTAACTTTAAACTTAGAAATTTTATATGTGAGAGTTTTGTATGCAGGGGAGGTGAGAGCCCAGCAAAATTTTAACAAGTGTTAATTAAAAACTATCATTAAATACATCCTTATCTTTCTTCCTTTAATTGTAGTTTGAACTTGACACTTATTAAAATTGTATTGGGCGCTCACCTCCCCAAATACAAAACTCCCACATATAAGACTTACTTTAAAAACGACTACTTCATCCGTCTCTCTAATTGTGTCTTACTTCCCTTCTTACATTATTCATTATTGATGATTTTAGAATTTTAATATCTTAAAATATGTATAAAAATAAATTATAAAAATTATATATTTTAAAAATGTGTTAAAATGAATATAGTAATATATCACACGATAATTTTTATATTTATAATTTTTTACAATTCAAACAACTTTAATTTTATTGATGAATAGTGAAGTAAGTCACAGAAGGAGTATTTATAAAAAAATAATTGAAGAAGGGACAGAATACAAATGATCATCATTCCCCATTGTTCTCAATTGTACCCATGGATGGAAATGAAAACTACAGAATTACCTTCAAGATAACCCGTGAAGCTTCAAGATCCATTCATACTTATCTTCCCATCCCACAAAACTCCAAACTTAGCAACAAAAAATAAAACGAAATTCCTAACTCTATTCACAGGATAATCTCGTCCTCCGTACAGACTCCAGTGACGCGCCGCCGCACGTATTCGGCTCGTCGCGGCCCAATCCCCCTCCTCCCAATTTCCCGTCCACATTCATTATTAAAATCCCCGTCACCAATCTGCATGCGCCTCCTCTACGCGGCGATCTCCACGTGTGCCATTTCTCATGACACCCGTCTTCATGCATGGCGTCCTTGCAGCACTCGATCTTATCTCTTCGCAGTTGAACAACGTTATAAATAACGAGCTTATCCTCATCCCGAATCTTCACCAACAAAACACTCACTAGATATTGAACAATCGATCATCAACAATGAAGGTTTCCTCGGTTTCTTTGGTGCTTCTGGGGTTGTTGCTTCTGAATGCCTCTCTGGCGTTCGGACAGCAGCAACAGGGGCAGGGACAGCAGCAGCAAGAACAGGGACAGCAGGGTCCGTACGTGTTTCAGGAGCAGCACTTTGTTGAGAGGTTTCAGACCGAACATGGCAGAATCCGCGAGCTTCCTCGGTTCACTCAGAGGTCGGAGCTTCTCCGGGGCATCGATAACTACCGGTTCGCTGTGTTGGAGGCGGATCCCAACACTTTCATAGTCCCGAATCACTTGGATGCTGAGGTTTTGGTGTTCGTCGGACAAGGTGTTTTATGAATCTATGATATCCTTTCTCTGAACTTTTAACTTGTTATTATGCATCCTTAAACGAGGTATTGGCTTTTGTTTTAGGAAACGGAGCTGTTAGATTTGTGTTGGAAGACAGAACGGAGAGCTTCGACATCCGGCGAGGAGACATCTTCCGGGTGCCAGCCGGGACTACGCACTATATTGTCAACAAAGACAACAACCGCAGGCTTGTCCTGGTGAAGCTGCTTCAGCCTGTGTCTAATCCCGGCGAGTTTGAGGTAAATCACAGAAAATATTCAGTGATTGCAAACTCTTTAAATATTTTCAAACAAATCGACAAATTTGAGCTGATACTTTGACATTAATTACAGCCATTCTTCGGAGCTGGAGGTGAAAACCCGCAGTCATTCTACAGGGCCTTCAGCAATGAAGTCCTTGAAGCCATCTTCAAAGTAAGTAATTCGGAACCGAGTTTTCATTTGGTTAGATTCTGGATGACTTTGGATTAATCATTAATAAATGTGTTCAATTTCGATCCCTTGTAGTCGAACTGGGATGAAATCCAGAAAATCTTCAGGCAAAAGCAAGGAACGATAGTCAGGGCTTCACAACAGCAAATCCAGGCCTTGACCCAACACCACGGATCCCGGCCATGGCCATTCCGCAGAGGACAACAGGCCGAGGAGACGATCAACATCTTCGAGAAACGCCCGGCTCAGTCCAACCAGTTCGGACAGCTCTACGAGGTCGGCAGCAACGACTACCAGCCGCTGCAAGAACTCAACGTCGCTGTTTCCTTCGCCAACATCACCCAGGGCGCCATGACCGCTCTCGTGTACAACTCCAAAGCATGGAAACTGGCGTTCGTGTTCAGCGAGGATGGATACTTCGAACTCGCCTGTCCTCATGTCGGGCAGCAGCAGCAGCAGGGGCAGCAAGGTCAGGGGCAGGAGCAGCAGCAGCAAGGGCAGGGGCAGGAGCAGCAGCAGCAGGGGCAGGGGCAGGGGCAGCCCCGCCAGGAGAGCCAGGGAGCACCGAGTTATGAGCGAGTTAGCGGCCCGTTGAGACGTGCAACGCTGGTCGTAGTTCCTCCTGGTCATCCTGCTGTTTTCGTGGCCTCCAACAATAACAATCTCGAAGTCCTGAGCTTTGATATCAACGCGAATGGAAACCAGAAGATCCCACTTGCAGGTAAAATCGTTAAGCCTCCTTAATTTAGTGATTCAGTCTAAGTTCTTTGAGCTAAGAATTCTGCCTTATTTCGTGTTTACAGGGCGTGGAAATGTGTACGATCAGCTCGAGAGGGTGGCGAAGGAGCTGTCGTTTGGTGCTCCGGCGGCGAAAATCGACCTGGTGTTCCACAGGAACCTGGACCAGTTCTTCTTCAGGGGACCGCAGCAGCAGCAGCAGGGTGGCGGTCGTGCGGAGGAGTGAACGGAATAATGGGTGGCGCGTGGATGAGGATGAATGAATAAATAAAGGATGATGCGCTTTGAGGTTTTGTTTTTTGTTGCAAGTATTTTCGGGATGTATCTGATCGATGTTTTGTGTTCGTGCAATGTAAAATGTAATAATAAATGTGATGAATAAAACTGAGCAAGCGGGGATTATGTAGTTCATTGTGAATTGATAAATTGATAAAATAAAGCAAAGTAATTAAGTGTTCATTGTGAATTTTAGGAAGAGAATAAACCGAATTTGATCAACTTATTTGGACAAAAATTGAGTTTTGGGGAAAAAGGGAGTTTTTATTCCATAGTTAAAGTTGGTCGACTTTAATTTTCTTCTTTCCCTAGCAATTAATTTATTTATTTTCAAGAATAAAACTGAATTTGTCATTATTCAAACTACTATCTATCCCAACATACTACATAACACTAAATTATAAATTAATATGACATTACCAAAAAAAGCACGTTAGGAGCACTTATATGTCCTAATATATCTCGGGATGATTCTAGTTACATGCAAAGCATTATTGCGAATCTCAATTTTGTTATAATTGGTTGCTATTTTAATAATAATAATTTACCCAATAGATATTGATATTGGATAGCTTATTAGTGATTTATGAAAATGTCCTAATAATTAAACGAACTAATGTTCTAGTTATTTTTATATTAGGTCAAATACAATTAAATCATGACACTTTTGAATTATTTCAGATGTCTTAATTATTAGGTCGTTTTTATAGTGTCCAATGCAATTAAATTATAACGCTTTTGAACAATTTAAAAATGTCCTAATAATTTATAAAATGAGTCGCTTTTTAGCATACCATTAATTATGTGATATTGGACGCCTTAGAGTGACTTAAAAATGTTTTACTTGTTATATATGGAATGACAAGTGTGCCTATATATATAGGGTTCGGGTGAGAACACTCTTTTACATGAGAACAACATTGAACCATAAGATCATTTAATTAGATGGCTATGATTTAGTTCTCATTTAATATATACTGTACGTACTGAATTTCGCGGGTCATAGAACTCAAAATCGGGTTATAACAATAAATATGGATCTTTAAGTTCAATAATAAACACGGGTGGCAACCCATTCCTATGGCTTAATTGGTACCGCAACTGAGATGGAGAAGAATCGATAATGACGTTGAGATGCGGCGCCGGTATCGAACACTGGGGCAACAACACTCCCAAGATATGTGCCTGCAGGAGAGGCCCAGATTCTATCACTACCTGCGCGGACTTGCCCTTCTCCGACAGCGGCTATTTGGATTCAATCTTCTCGGATAAATAAATTTACTAACCCAAAATAAATTGAAAGGCAAACTCTTGGAAAAAACTGTCTTTCCATAGACATACGGGGTTGAATTATAATTATAGAAAAGTAAAAAGTTTTGATTGCAATTTTAAAATTTTATTATGAAACATGTTGTACTATAAGTTTATGACCCTGTTGATGCAACCCGAAATTTTTATTTTGATTTCTTGTAATTTACCGTTTAAACATTGGTCTTTCCATAACTTATGGAAAAACCGTCTTTCATGAGACGCACTCAAATTGAAATGTGAAATGTAATGTTGTAATTTTAATTTTGTTTTTAAAATTTAATTTCGTTCTTTCAAAATTTTAAATGGAAAAAAAACACATTAAATAATCATGATGAAGTAGTTGTAATGTTGAGAGAAAAAAGGAAAAATAAAGTAATAAAAGACGAAAAGGCCTTAAATTAAAGGCATAGAGACAAAAGGACAGTAAATTAATGCAGACCAACTATTTTCAAGTATAAAACAAAGCCAGGAAGGTGGGGAAGGTACGGTGGAGCGGTTGCTAATGTTGGAAACTGGTTTCTTTGTTAAGGAACCATAGACTACCATTGTGGACATTTGTAGTTTCTTTATGGTTTATTTTCTGGAAATAATCACAAAGAAACCTCCCATGCACATGCCCTAAGGTGCTTAAAATATGACTAGTGGTTGTTTCACTTATAACTATCATGCGCTTCAAATTTAACTCGTAGGTGTGTATATGCACTTTGTGCTTCATATTATGTTTATAGGTGTTTCATATATGTTTTGAACGTGTTTCATGTTATGCTTATATGTAGTTTGCGTATGTCTTGAATGTGCTAGCATATAGTGCCTAAAGTATGACTAGTATGTGCTTCACTTATAACTTACCGGTGCTTCATATATAATCCATACTCGTGCTTCAATTTTAGCCCTGTTTTGTGAGGGAAGATGTTGAAAAATAGTGTAGAATGAAGCACCTACTACAGGTTACACATGGAACACTTACAAGAGATGGTTGAAGCACATATGAGTTTTACACTAAGCATGAAGATGTTTCGTAGCACACACCAAGTTATGAAAAAAGTACCTAGGTTACATTTGAAACACTTACAAGTGATTGTTAAAACACTTACGAGTTATACTCTAAGAACCTTCAATGGATGCTAATAATGTATGGGCCTAGCGGCCCAATAACCAGAGAGAAGACAGAGAGGCGCAGCCTGTATACCCCAGGTACGGTACCTGATCGCGAGGGAAATAGGTAGCGTCTTAAGGTTGCTGATGGGACAACTGCAGTCTCATCATCCACAAAATCACATGGTGAGCGTCGTTTTACTCGCCAAATACCTGCAAACTCAGGAATACTAATTAGTACAATGGTAAGCAGGGTCGAT
>JAULKK010293116.1:0-13165 GCA_032355705.1 Rubia peregrina
AGATAGTCTTCAAAGCCTTCAAAGTCTTCCAACAATTCCCTTATTACACAAAATCCTCTAGAAAGGTGATAAAAGCACAAAGTTGCTCTTAACTCTCCTTAGAGAACGTCAAGGAAAATTGCCACACAAAGAGCACAAAAGTGTACAAAAGTGAATCCAAAATGTCCTAAAATAACCGTATAAAATGGACATATCACACACCTATATTGAAGTTTGGAAACTCAATGAGAGCATGGTTACATGGAAATATCATGCCCAATATTTCCTCCCGCTCTTTGCAAATTCCGTGCCTAAAATTTCTTCCTACGCTTTGCAATTCCTGAACCCAAGATTTTTTTTGATGTAGTACAAGTGACGGTTTCAAAGAGGGCATCCAGAAACAGACTAAAATTGACAGGGTATAATAGTGCTTGTGCCACATCATAGTGACATTGTACCTTGACTCCTGCATTGGATGCTATATTTTGGGCAGGGGGTCTATTTTTATTACGTGGCTTTTTACACCCACCAAATTGTGGCACAGGTTGGAGATGCTCTAAATAATCTTAAATTGGCATGAGTTTGAAATCAATGCCGATGTAGGGTGAAAATATCAAGAAGTCCTCAAATTTAATCTGAGAAAAAAGAGAAAAAATACTCATGTATGACAATATAGTCTCGAATTTTTAAAGTATCGAAATATTCTCAAATTGGCTTGAGCTCGAATTTAATGCCAGTTAAGGACACCTAATTTGAAAATTACCTAAATGCTCTGGAATTTAATTTTAATTTTTTTTAAAAAAATACTCATCCTCTTATGAATATTTCCGATGTAGCACTCACTGATCATCATTTTCATAAAATTGAGTTTAGATTGTCCATTAAGTTTTTGTTTAAAAAAATAAGAGAGAGATAGCTCATCCATTCATGAAATATGAATTATTTAAACCAGAAGAGGAATGGGCATAGGATCGACCACCGGAACATGAGCAATCACATAATTAACTATGAGACATCGATATCTTTGTCATTCACGTCATCTCACTTTAAGGAATCAGGATCGTTGTTGCACTGCCAACTACTATCTCTGGATAAGTTACTCGACAAGTACAATCTCATTCTTGAAGGAATCAATGATGAAATGGTCTTAATTTGCCTACCCTTGTGGCATTCTGATCTAGAGGAGTTCCCGATTTCTCTTGCGGTATGGAAAGCGAGAAAAGTATCATCTTCGCAATGATAATAGTGGCTAAAATTAATGGGTACGGATCTCAAATAATGATGATTTGGAGTGGTTCTAGTGCAGGAGATAGAAGACAAAGAAAAATGAAAATTATGATCGATGATGCATAATTGTATGCATGTGGTGTTTGTTTGGGCATTCTGGTAACTTCATAATATTGGGTAGTTACCGAGGTAAAAAGTTGTTTTACCTTGGTTTTAAATACGAATAAAAAATATTATTTACCCCAGGTAAAAAATGAGGTAAAAAGTACTCTTTTACTTCAGTTAAAGAAATTGAGGTAAAAAGTCTGAAATGACCGACTTTGTACGACTTTCTCACTTACCGACGTATGTTGTTTATGTGACCAATGTCGCATGTCCCTCTCACGGACATGAATGACTGAAATTACAAGCCTTTCTCGCTTACCGACATCGGTTGTTTTTATGACCGACATTGCACGCCCCTTCTCACTTACTGACGTCGGTTGTTCTTATGCCGACGTAGCACGTCATTCTCACAGACATGGGTCATATTCTAACTTAGATCCATTTCCTAAAATAGTAATATTTTAGACCTTTCGCATCTTCAAATAATATATATGCAATGTAAAAATAACATTCAATATTCTAAACGAAATGTCAAACTTATACATACGCTAATTCTCATTCACCCTTTGTATTTTATTATTAATATTATTATTATATTTAATAGTATATGAATAACTAAGACTTGACATTCTGTATATAAATATTAATAATTAAAATTTGACCTTAATTAATCATCGGTAAACCCTTAATTGACCTTTCATATATAAATACTTATGAAAAGATTTCACATTGACTAATAAACGGTTAACTCCTTACTTAACTTTCCATACATAAACACTAATGACCAAGGTTTAACTTTAACTAACTATCAGTCAACCCTTACTTGACTTTATATATAAACAATTATAAAAGGTTTGACTTAACTAATAAACGGTCAATCCTTGACTTAAACACTAATAAAAAGGTTCAACATTAACAAATGAACCGCCAATTCTTACTTTACTTTCCATATAAAAACATTTAATGAAAAGGTTTGGTTTAAACTAATCAACAGTCAACTATTACTTGACTTACAGTGTATAAACACTAACGAAAAGGTTTGATTTCAACTGATAGACGGTCAACCATTGAGTTTTTATTTGAGGATAAATTCATTTTTTTCTACTCACGTCCTATTTCTTCTTAGATCATTTCTTCCTTTTCTCTAGTAAATATATATCGTAATTTATTTTGTAAAATTTATTCAAATTCAATTACTACAAATAGGCACATTCTTATACCTTATTATTTTAGTTAAACTAATCTGAATCATAAATGTAACACTATCAGTATTACATATTATTATATGGAAAATGTTATAAAAATTATCACAAATAGTAGCTATATAAAAATATCATGACATCGAATCTTTTGTAATTTTATTATAAAAATTATAATATTTATTTTATTCAAATCCAAAATTAATATTAAAATAGATCAATATTAAATTAGTCCGATATATAAGTTGTATGAAAAACTTTCCTCATCTTTTAAAACAAAAATAATCCTTCAATATTCACATTAATTTCTTTATTTTATTTATAAACTAACTAAAAAATCAGGCTAAAAACCTAAGCTCTAAGCCCAAATACTACTAACATAAACCTATTATATAAGTACAAGAAGCCTTCTCCTTGTCCTTCAACATAACTGACCCGCACCCACGGGGTCGTTATCTTTGTGGGAGAATTTACCCACGGGCTCTAAGTGTCAAAGATATAATTTATAATGTTGCTCCCGTACTCACTGCTAACTACTATAAGGTAGCTAGTGGCAAGTCCATGGTTGTCCACAGAGACACTAGAATTCAAGAGTTAGCTTGATACAATCCACGATCGGACGTCACCCCATTTTACGCGTAATAGCTAGTGCTTTAAACAAATAATTAGGGGGGGGGGGTTGTGACTAACATACTACTAAGCTCGCAAGTAATGCAATTTAAACTATGATTAACTAGTCTTGGGGTTATTTGTGTAACATGACCGATTAACGACTTTGATCCTAGATCCTATCACATATAACCATATAAACCTATTCTCATGCCTATGTCATATAGTGTGGAGATGGTTGAGAATTTCCAATGTCTGTCACACAAAAGTTTGGCTCCCTTCAAAACCATATCAGCGCCTCTGTAATTAGGGATGAGTTTCGATCTTTCGATAACACATTCATCCTCCTCATTTCACTCCCGATGCTAATGCGTCCCCGCTAGGACTTGCATAGGTAGCAACTGTTAGATACGAGAGTAAGGACAGTACGCCCCAAACACTATACTGTGGACACCAACCCTAGGCCTAGAAAGGCAAAGGAATTGACATCTTGTGATGACTCTATGGTATCCAGGACCCCAGTCGCTATAAACTACAATGCTTATCTATCAGGGTAAGCCAGGGGTTTCCTCTCGTTAGGAATTAGTCTAGCGCTCCTAACATGCAAGCACTCACACAACTAGCCAATTAGAATTAGAGTCTAACAATCGGGTCGTTACTCTTAAGATAGTATGATTGCACTCATCTCCCAGGTACTCTCGAGCCTACAATGGTCCTAATCTAACACTCCCAGATAGCATTTTATCCTAATACGATATTATACTATGCATATAATTGTGGATGAATCATAAAGCATGACGTTGAATAAATCATACATGTATGAGAAATACAAATCATACACAAATATTCATAGGACATACTCCCCCGTCTCACCAGTAATGACATATGTACCTTTTTAAAGTCCAATTTGGTAAACTTTGACCATGAATATAAATTAATAGGTATATAATAAATATATCGTGTGAGATATTTTAAATTCATCATAACATATATTTTCCAAATATCAATTTTTATGCGGAATTGGTAAACGTAGCAATAGATATTGACGGTCAAACATGACCATTGAAGACCGTTGGTGTGTCCATTTTATACAGTTATTTTGGGACTTTTTGGATTCAATTTTTTACACTTTTGTGCTCAATGTGTGGCATTTTAACTTGAAATTCTCTAAGGAGAGTTAGGAGCGACTTTGTGCTTTTATTACTTTTCTAGAGGATTTTATGTAACAAGGGAATTGTTGGAAGACTTTGAAGATTTGAAGACTTGAAGACTTACATGTGAGCTAATTTTGATACTATCATTGAAGAAGTCCATTCACAAGAATGGTAGAAGAAGGAAGGCCATTTACAAAGTGGTAGAAGATAAAGTGAAGAAGGAGAGCAAAGTAGAGGACGAAGAATGATCTAAGTTTTGAAGCAGGGTTCTGAGAATTATCTAGGAGGAACCATCCTCCAAGGATGGCACCATTGGATTCTTCTTCTCGATTACTATGAAAAATACTACAAGAACTCCCAAAATGGATCAACGGTTCACCCGGGGGAAGCAAAACAAAAATAGTTAAGGGCTGGACTACATTCCGTCGCTAGCGCGAGGGAATTGTCATGACTCACGATGGATGACCTGCACATTGAATTTTACTCTCCTTTCTCTTGTACTATAAATAGAACTTCATCCACTCATTCCTCATCCTTCTTGGCCCAACTTGGGGGACTTGAAAATCCTAGTTTTTCACCTTCTCCTTCACTTTCTTCTTGCTTCTTTGTAAATATTTGTTCTATGTTATGGGTTTTGATTATCTAGGCTAGTAAACTCCCTGGGAGCAATGGATTGAAGCTTCCTTATCAAGGTCTAGAGAATCATTTCTATCTATTTAATGTTTTCTCTATTTTGTATTTATTGTGCTTTGAATTTGATTGTTGAATCCATTAATAGTGTTAAAAGTTTGAGTATATGAATTGCTTGAGTACATCACTCACCATGCTCGGTTTGATGATTTATTTTTTCCACCTACTCATACTGCATCTGTTAGAGATTTATTATCACTGGATGTTTCTACTTTTTTGGAGCCTTCAGCCGTTCCGTCAGAAGTGTTTGAGCTATCTTTTTCAGCTGAATCACCCATTATTTTGGAAAATTATGATTTTCATCATGTACCGGAAACTCATGATTCTTCATAAAATTGTGTTTGTTTACCACAGAGTGACCAGCAGCATGACCGACAGCAGCTAGCTCAGACGACGATGCCGCCATCGCCGAATCATGAGCTAGCCACCTCGGCCGTATGTGCAAGTCATGCACCACCAGTCCAAACATTGACAGCCTCACTGGCTGATCCAGTGCTTTCTGCTTCACCAGCACAACCATCGTCGTCCTCTGCACGGTCACCATAGCTAGCATTGGGTTCGGTGCCCGTCGCCCCGAGTTCCGTTCCCGCCTTGGGTCATTCTTCCCGATATCTGATGGCTACTCATTCTCGCACTGGTTCTTTACGATGCAAGGATTTCTCTGATTATGATATTTATGTTTTATTAAGCTCTTTATTTGCCAAGACCGAGCATCACAGTTATTCTCTGCTGTCAAGGACCCTGAATGGGTTGCTGCTGTGAAATTTGAAATGGTTGTCATTCTTGCTCAGTAGACTTGGAAATTGGTTCCGCATCCGTCACATGTTAATGTTGTTGGCTCAAAATGGGTGTATCATTTGAAGTACAAGTCTAATGGTTCACTTGATCGCCATAAGACCGGGTTAGTTGCTCAAGGTTTTTCACAATTACCTGGTTTTGATTATGATCATACTTTTAGTCCAGTGGTGAAGGCATCTATTGTTCGTACTGTTTTACACATAGCAGTCACCACAAATTGGCCTTTGTGATAACTTGATGTTAATAATGCCTTTTTTAAATGGTATTCTTGATTCCCTGATTTACATGGAGCTACCTTCTGGTTACAAAGACCCGATGCATCCTGATCATGTTTGTTGTCTACGCAAGACTATTTATGGATTTAAACAAGTACCACGTGCTTGGTTTCCACGTTTTAATACTTTTTATTGGCCTGGGTTTTGTATGTAGTTCTGCAGATACCTCCTTGTTTGTGTTCTCATAGGGTGCCTCTTTACTTTATTTGTTGGTTTTATGTTGATGGTATTATTCTCACTGGGAATGATGGTCATCTCATTTGGAAGTTTATTGATCGAGTTAATCAGGAATTCAAGATTACCTATCTTGGCACTCTACAATATTTCTTAAGATTGGTAGTTGTTCGTAATCCGATGGATTTTTCTTTGGACCGGCCAGATATGCCAATGACCTTTTATTGTGCACCGGGATGAAGAATTTGGTGCCAGTAGCTATTCCATTTGTAGTTTTTTCGCAGCTTTCTAGTTCCTCTGGAAAGCCCTTTGGAAATCATACACTTTATCGCTCTTTGGTTGGTACACTACAGTATTTGTCCATTACGCATCCCAATATTTCTTTTGCTGTAAACACGGTCAGTCAGTATATGCAAGATCCTACTGATGACCATTACCAGGCTGTTACTCGAATTCTATGCTATGTTAGTGGAACCATGTACTATGGTCTTCAATTTCACAATAATTCTTCCACGTTTCTAGTTTTGGCTTATTCTGATGTTGATTGGACTCGTTGTATTGAGACTCGTAGGTTTACTTATGGTTATTCCATTTTTCTTGGTGGTAACCTGGTTTCATGGAGTGCTAAGAAGCAATCTACAGTGTCTCGTTCCAGTTCAGGATATCAAGCTATGGCTAATACTGTTGTGGAACTACTTGGTTGATGAATTTACTTTGGGGTTTGCGTGTTTCTTCACGAGTGCCACCTATTTTGATGTGTGATAATAATAGTGCTCTCTTTCTTGCTCAGAATCTGGTTTCACATAAGAGAGCCAAGCACATTGATATTGATTATCATTTTGTTCGTGAGATGGTGTCTTCAGGCAAGCTCAAAGTTGCTTATGTTTCTACTGATCAACAGCTTGCTGACATCTTTACAAATGGTTTACCTTGTCCTCAGTTTGAGTTCTTACGGTCCAAGCTTTACGTTGCGACAAGTCCCCTTTAGATAAATTAGAATCAGGTTAAGAATATTAGATAAATTAGAATCAGGTTAAGAAAGGAATACCCTTTCTGGTTTTGTATATATCCTTTTCCATATCTGATTCTATCTTGTATACCCTTTTACTCAGTGTATATATGAATACACACAACCACAATTATTTGTGGGTTTTACATTATATAAGTAAGTTGTCAGATAAGGTGCTGGGGTCGCAGGCTGATAAGGTTAAAAAGGCACCACAAAGGTTGGGACTATCTGGTAAATGATTACATTTGTAGAAAATAATGGTAATAATGTTTGTTTGTATTCATGCTCTAGGGTACATTAAATAGAGGTACAAATACCTAAACAGAAAATGAAAAGGAATCTAAATCTAATTACAATTACAATTACAAGTAATATTAACATAATATTGCCATTCCTTCATACTCCTCCTCAAGTTAGAGCATGTGGATCAGAAATGTCCAACTTTCCATATAATGAATGAAACTGAGTTCGTCTGAGAGCTTTGGTGAACAAATCCGCAGGTTGGTCAATCGCTCGAATATGATGAGTAACAATAGTACCAGACTGTACAAGGTCACAAACGAAATGACAATCAACCTCTATATGCTTCGTACGTTCATGGAACACTGGATTTTCCACAATACAGATAGCGGATTGACTGTCACAAAACAGTCGCATATGAGTAGAATGCACAACACCTAAGCCACAAAAAAATGACTTAAGCCATAACAACTCACAACAGGCAAAAACCATAGCACGATTCTCTGCTTCAGCAGCAGAACGAGAAACTGCAGGTTGCTTCTTGGTCTTCCATGAAACCAGAGAATCACTAATTATCACAAAGTACCCAAAAAGAGAGCGTCGAGTAATGGGACAAGCAGCCCAATCAAAATCACAATAAGCAGTCAACTGTAATGAACTACGTGAAGAGAGAAATAAACCTTGACCGTGATCACTCTTCAAATAATGAAGAACTCGAATCCCAGCTTGCCAGTGAGGAACACAAGGAGACTTCATAAACTGAGCAAGTGTATGAACAGAATAACTCAGTTCAGGATGAGTAATAGTCAAATAAATGAGGTGACCCACCAGGCATCGATACTGCTAAGGATCATCATAAAGGGGGCCTTCAACTTTTGCAAGATCATGTTGTTGCTCCAAAGGGAAATCAGTCGGTTTAGAAGCCAAAAAACCCGTGCCAGACAAAATATGCAGGGCATATTTCCTTTGTGAAAGAAACATCCCATCCAGTCTTCTAGCAATCTTTATACCCAAGAAATACTTAAGTGTACCAAGATCCTTCATATGAAAACAATAACTCAGGTTCTTGAATTCAGAGATGAGCGACGAAGAACTACCACCAATGACAAAATCATTCATATAAATAAGTACAAGCAAAGAAACTGATCCACGAGTAAAAGAAAAGAGAGAGTAATATGTCATACTCTGAACAAAACCAAATGAACCTAAAGCCTGAGCAAAATTCGCAAACCAATTGTGAGAAGCCTGCCAAAGACAATAAAGAGACTTCTGAAAGTGACAAACCTGGCCAGGAGGCACAGGGTAGCCCGGTGGAGTTTGCATAAATACCTCTTCATGCAAATCACCGTGTAGAAAAGCATTATGCACATTCATTTGGTGGAGTTCCCAACCATGAATGACTGCAACTAATAAAAACAAACGTACCGAACTCATCTTCGCAACAGGGGAAAATGTCTCAGTGTAGTTAATTCCTTCCTTTTGGTGATTTCCAAAAACCACCAAGTGAGCTTTGTGACGTTCAATGGTACCATCAGACTTGAACTTGGTACGATACACCCACTTGCATCCAATAGCAGTTTTATCCAGAGGCAATGAAGACAAAGTCCATGTCTGATTGTGCTCAAGTGCCTTAATCTCATCAGCTACTGCATCACGCCAATGAGCATACTTTGAAGGCTCAGAGTAAGTAATGGGATCTGCACTAGAAGTTACCGCACCCAAAACTCTAGAATGCATACTAGAAAATATATCGCAATTTACAAAATTAGTTAAAGGATAGAGAACACCTGAGGAATGTGATGTTGCAGGTGTGGTCGTAGCAGTGAGAGGGTTATTAATATCAGCAACAGAGTAGATATAATCTGCCAAATAAGTAGGAGGTTGACGATCGTGAACACTTTGTCGTACAGCAGGTAGCTCGGTCACAGATGGAGGCCGGGGATATATCCAACGAAGCAGGCGACGTAGGCGAGGTAGCCGGCGTCAGAGAGCTGGTTGGCAATGGGCTGATCGGTGTAGCTTCAGGCACCGCGTGCAGCGCGTGATCAACGGTGGCTGGCAGCACATGGAGCGCGTGAGGAACCGGTGCCAGAGTACTGGTCGACAAGGTGATCAGCAGCAACATAGTGATCGGTGGCAGTGAGGGAACCAGCGGCTGTAAAGGGGCCGTCATCGGTAATGTATCCAGTGACGGTGAGGTGGCCGACGTCGGTGAAGTGGCTGGCGTCTATGGTGTATCAACCATAGATGTCTAAAAAATAATCCCAAATTCAGCAAGTATGATTTCAAAGGTGGAAATTATGTACCATTATCAGCTCGGACACACCTAACCACACGGCCAAAATTATTCTTAACCAAGGCACAAAATTTAATAAATCTAGAGGCAACTTCTAACTTAGCAACTAATAAATAAACCCAAACAGATCGGGAGTAATCATCAAAGTAAAAAAATAAAATGCACCACTAGAATATGGTGTTTTATAAGGATCCAAAACGACACAATGTATTAATTCGAATAAAGAACTAGTATTCGAAGAACTCAAAGGAAAACTATTTCTAGTATGCTTTGCTCCATGACATACAGAGCAAGGAACAAAAACATTATTGGTGCTAAAATCAAGAGTAGATATAGAAGACAACATCGTAGAGGAAGGATGCCCAAGACGCTGATACCATAAATCAGAAGATGAAATTGAAGCAACTATTGGAATAGACTGTAAGATATGAGGATGGTCATTCGTATCCAGCAGATGAAGCCAAGAAACCCCCTTGTTGTTCACCCACACCAATCACATTTCTCGTACTGATTTTTCTGTGAAATGCAATAATTTTTAATAAACAAAGCTAGACATTTTAAGGCAAATAACAATCTAGAGCATGATAATAAATGACATCGCAAAGAAGTATAAAGAGCGCAATATAACATTCACAGAATTGACGGCAGTAATAATATCGATCAGAGAACCTTTGTCACCAGTCATGTGATATGAGGTTCCCGAATCAAGAATCCATGGTAAAGTAGACTTATCTGACCCATAGTCAGACACAACATTAAAGATATTAAATAAATGCAGGTTCGCACTTCATTGGTCATCAGACAGAGCAGGACCGAAGTCAGAACAGGCAAGAGTGAGCTTAGAGGCGGCCACAACGTGTCAGGGTGGGGACACGACAGCACCGACAAACGAAAATGGAGTCTGGCAGATGCCAGTGGCCGGTATGCCATTACCGGTGGTGGCTGTCGGTGGAGATGGCCCCATCTTCTTGGATTTATGGTTCAACTCCTTGAACCAATATGGTACGCTTGTGAACTTGAAATAGGTATCTTTGTGGCAACCCTTGCGATGACAGTGTGTACAGGTGAGATTCTTGCGATCAGCTAAAGTGAGAGCAACTGTCGAAGAACCCCTCCTGAGCAATAAGAGCATATATGCGCATGAAAGGTGGTAGAGGATCAGTGGTCATGATGTTGGATCGCCAGGTGTGATAGCCTTCATCAAGACCGAGGAGAAATTGATAGATGATGTCTTCCTCACGTTCTTGGAAGGCATTAGCAGCATGGTTGCATGTGCACAGTGGTTTGCAAGCTTCACAGGTGCAAACTAAAGGAGGCCTGAGCGAGTTGTAATCACTAAACAGTTTCTTCAGTTTGTTAAAATAAATAGCAACAGTCTGACCATTCTGTCGACAGTTCTATATATCTTTATGCATCTGCAGAATTTTTGGACCACTCCCAAGAGTTAATCGTTCCTTAATATCTCCCCACAATTCCTTAACTGCGGCGTAGTAACTAGTAGAGGAACACAATGGTGGATCTAGAGTCTGCAAGATCCAACATACAAGGGTAACATTAACTCCCGGCTAATCAATTGCATCAGGATGATTATCCGGTGGTTTGGTACTGGTTCCATCAATGAAACCAATCTTCTTCTTGACAAACATAGCGCCAGAAATTGCAGCAAACCATTCAAGATAATTCTCTTCACCTTTCAGTATGACGGGACAGATTGACAAGCCGGAGACTTCATTAGAACTAAGATATCAAGGATCATTCAGAGATCAACCAGTAGGGACAGATCCCCCAGAGGCAGATTGTAATTGCAACTGTTTAAGTAAAACTGCAATCAAATCGGCGACATTGAGATTCTGTAGCTTGTTAGCCTTAGCTTCAGCTGTGATGCAGACTTACTCAGCAGTAACGGAACTGGAACCAGGTGCAAACAAAATGCAAAATAAGGTATAGATCAGAGACAAATCAGTGGATCGGCGGAAAATCGAATTGGCAAGACGCGGCGGCGTGTGAACATACGATGCAGCGGCGCGTGCGAATCAGGAAAAACGTCGGAAGGATCGGCGACAGCGGGAGCTGGTGAGCAGCGGTAGAGGATGGCGATCTGGTGACAAACGGTGAGCTACGGACGGCGGAAACGGTGGTACGTGGAAGCAACGTGCGAGCGTTTGGCAGCGGCGGAAGCTCGGAAATTGCAGTGGAAATTTTCTTTAGGGTTTCCGGATTTTAGGCTCTGATAACATATAGAAAATAAGGGTAATAATGTGTGTTTGTATTCATGCTCTGGGGTACATTATAGAGGTACAAAGACCTATACAGAAAAGTAAAATGAATCTAAATCTAATTACAATTACAAGTAATATTCACATAATATTGGTATTCCTTAATAACATTGCTATTTGCTAACCAGAAGATTGCTATCTGACGCCCTGATTTGCCCCAGTCTAGGTATCATGTTAAATTATTTGTACCCTAGAAATTCAGATTTCAGGTGATGACAGTTGAAGCTTTCCGCATAAATTCGTTTTTTGACAGTAGTTGGCATTTATTTTTCTTGAGAAGTTCACAAACAAGATTAGGTGATCGGGTAATGTTAAATACCAAACATCCTCGGTTGAAATTTGTTCAGAGAATGTGTGCATCAAATGGTAGATGTAATTATCTGATATTGATAATCAAGCTCTATAAATTATTCTTCCCATTTTTCTACTGCTCAGAATCTAACTTTGCTTCTTGTTGGAACCTTGGTTTTTGAGGAAGGGATCCAATCAGGCAAAAAGAATAGGGCCTGAGATTCACCGGAATTAGAATTTTATTTTGGACAAGTGTTGCTTGTAAACTTATGTTTAGTGGAGGATTCTTGGTGTAACAGTGAAGACTCAAAAAGCTTCTGTAATAGGAAAGAGAAGCAGAAAGCATAATAGGATGACGGAGGAAAGGATCAAACCAACCAAAAAAAGAGAAGAAAAATATTATATTAAGAGCTAATTAGTTCCTACTGGAATATTGTATGCGTCATATTCACCGATACAGAAGTGTTTTTGGGATGGACTCTGATCCCCATTCCAAACGGGAACATGTGACGGTGAGTGAGAAGGAAACAGTACTGCATCATGGGTCATGCGGCAACTGCAAACTCCCCATCTCATCTACCAATGTGTCACCTCTGGATGTGGCTATAGACTGCACACATCTTGCCAAGAACTTCAGCCTGAAATCCAACACTTGCGCCACCCACAACACCCTCTTATCCTCTATCGGACGCCCTATCACACGACGCCTTTTCCGATTAAGAATTGTAGCTGCTGTGAAGATACGGCACTCACCATTGACATGGACATTTGTTGGTATGCCTTGAATACATATTAGCCGCTTCGACAGGTTGTTACGGGGATCTCGCTGCCCGGTCAGCGAGT
>JAULKK010293127.1:0-13165 GCA_032355705.1 Rubia peregrina
CCTCGGCTGGCACATGTCCCAGCCTAGCATGCCACAACTCGTAAGACGCCCGTCCTTTATTTTGCTGCAAAAAGGAACCTAGCACAGCATCACCTCTGTCCAAAACGTACAAGCCATCATCACGGTGACCCCTGCCCACGACTGCCTTGGAAAAAAATTCCCGAATCACAAAGTTCCGATCATCAAAAGTAACAAAAACATTTAAATCCTTGGTCAATTTACTAATGGATAGTATATTCTTAGTAATTTCAGGCACAACCAAAACATCATGCAATTTTAAGGAATCAGAAATAAGAGAATCACCAATGTGGGAAATCCGAATGGAGACACCATTACCAACAAAAACACGAGATTTACCAGAATATTGAGTGACACTCTGAAGGCCAGAAGCCAAAGATGCCATATGACTGGTTGTGCCGGAATCAATAACCCAGTCTGAAGTGCTGGCAGACGGCTCTAACTGCATAGAAGCCTGGAAATTCTCGGCCAAATGAGATGAGTGTGATTGACGAGTTTGCGCAAGCATTTTGTAACACGTTGTAACATAATGGCCTGAACGACCACACTAAGAGCAATGAGGATGACCACAACCCGAACCAGCACCAAAACTGAACTAAGCGGGTTCAGAGGCTGACCGGCCACCACGGCGACCGCCGAACCTACCGCCACGGGTGGCGCGTGTCACCCACGCGTCGGCGCTCCTAGCCGGTGTGTGATCCTACGCGCGGGTGGCTGGGGGCTATTCTCCAGCAGTAAAAACAGCCGGCCCTGGAGTAGCTGCTGATTGGCCCTGTAAATTTCTCAAAAACACCTCATAATTTTTGGCACGCGACAAAATATCAGCATAAAGGGGCATTGGAGAAGAATTAATCAACGGTGCAGAGAAATCTTTAAACTCCAGACTAAGAGTAGTCAAAAACCAAATAATTTGGTCATCATTAGAGACCGGAGAACCCATAACAGAAAGTTGCTCAAAATGGCATTAAACTTTAAATGGAGTTCATGAACAGTGCCGGTCTTACGAATACCATGAGCGTCAGCACGGAGGTGCAAAATTGTTGATGTGCTAGTATTTTGAAAGATGGCAGCGAGATTATCCCATATCTCTTTCGACGTTGAGCAGTCTGGAATTTCTGCCGGAACCTCAGGATTAAGCGAAGAAAACAAGAGACTATATACCCTGTGATCTTGATCAACCCAATTGTCATAATCTGCCTTAGCCTTCAAGTAAGCTTCCTGTGATCGACTTTGGAGCCACCGATGGGAGTCACCGTGATGCTGGCATACGAAAAGGAGGAGGAGTGGATTCCAGTGGTGATGGCAACGGAGGACATGGATTTGAACCATCTACAAAACCAAATAATTTCTGAGACTTAAGAACATACCCTGCTAGACGTTTCCAGAGAGGGTAATTGGTGGAGGTGAGCTTTATTTGCATCATATGAATGAGAGTGCTAAAGGATAATTGGTCGTCGGCCATGTTGAGAGGAAGAAACAAAGCCGAGAGGGGGAAGGTGGCAGCCAAGAGAAGGAAAACGTTTAGGGTTTTTGGTCTTGGATCAGACCATGCTCTGATACCATGTAAATAATGTATTTTCTCGTACACCCACGGGTGTACCCCTGCGGTTGGGAGTTGGTTCATCTGCTCTAATGGTCAGTGGTTTGAAACTCGACAACGGCAGTGTGGGGATTTCCTGAGTTTACCAGCATCGGGCCCCCATGTGCATGCATATGGGCTGTGGCATGGGTCCCTTGTACGCACCGAGTATGGCCGGCCAACGATAATAGCGCTGGGCTACCGTGAATTTACCTCCTCCACCAGGCATGTGGTGTCGGGCAGGTGAGGGCGCTACGGGTGAGCGTCATCGCCTTTTGCTCCAATAATGTGTTTTCCCGTAATGAAATATGTGTTCATGACTGAAATAAATAGAGAGTACAATGGATGAAATCAACCTAGTCAGCATGTCTATCTAGAATTAATCACTAACATCAATCACGATCCTAATCAAATCTAATCAGAAACGTAATTTACTCTAACAGTATTAACTTACCAATTGAAGTTATTATAGCTGCTATATAAACAAGATTCAAGCTCTAACTGTTTAACAAACTAACCAACTATAGAGCTATACAAATGTACTAACTACCAAAACAGAAAACTACTGCTAAACTGATCTAAAACTGATGATCAGTTTAAAAACCAATGCCACCACCTTAGTTCAAATTTTCCGCAAAAAATTAATCAAGCTCTAACGTGAATCTGCTACTCTGAGCATCATTCTTATCCTCTTCAATAGCATATTTCTTCACCAACTAACATAAATTGTCCACCAGAAATATTTGTTTTTTATATTCAACTTGTTTTGGGATGAGAAGGCAAGTTCCCACGTAAAGCATCTTATCGATGGCATCTCTGGAAATTAAACTTGTACTCTCTCATTTCAATTTGCAATTTAACTATTTATTTAGTCAAAATTTATTAACTTTGACCATAAAATTGAATTTATGTTTAAGTGTAACCATGTGATACGATTCGTTATAACTTATATTTTCAGAAAATCTACCTTTCACAAATATTAAGTATTCTTAATGAAAGATATTATTAAGGATCAAACATTTTTTAAGAACTGATGAAAGTCAAAGTGCACAGTTTAAAATAGGACAGAGGGAGTAATTTTTTTTCAACTTATTTCTCTATTACCCGATCCATTTATATTTATTTTTATTCCCTTGTCATACAATCCCTATGTATTAACCACGTGCTTTTTCCTTTTCATTCTTTAGATTTTTTATGTGAATCTCATAAATACTATAGACACGTCGAAATGTTTGACGATTGGGTTGCTAAATAGTCACCTCGTTATTGCACATGTACCTCTATCTTTGGGTAAGAAGTCAAATATGGACCACGTAATGCTTTGTGCTAAATGCAATCAGTAAACTAACACTAGAATTTTGTTGGTAGGCATGCTCTTGTGCCCAACTCAATCTGCTTCTACCTTGAAACAATGTACAATCGAGCCATGATTTTTTACCCTTCAAAATTCACTTCCACCTCAAAGTAGGGGAGTGAGGCCTTCCAATAAAGTTATGGCCGATGGTGTATCTGCTATTTCTGAGTGTGTATCTCGTTCTTTGAGTTAAGGTCTAGATGCATGATCAAAATGAATTGTTCTCCTCAATGGGTAAGCAAAAGAGTTCTCCTATCAGCCCTTTGTCCACTTCTACTTCGAGCAATTAAGTCTTCTATTGATGCAAGAGATGTCTATTTTTTACTTCGGCTGTATGGTAGCCGAGGTAAATGTTTCTTTAATTCGAAGTCAATAGTTTAACCGAGGTAGGTGCGACATCGGTAACATGTGTATGTCCAAGAAGTACTAGTCATTCATCAGATTGGTAATTTCGCATGACTATTCGATTTGATCAAATGTCTCATGTCTCTAAGAAGCGACGTCGCTTCTGTCGAGATTTGTTAAGTATATGTTTGTCCTCTGACCAAAGTCAATCATATTTCCCAAAATCTTATTCCACATTCAAGGTGGCTTTACAAAATCCAATTCCTCATTGTTGAGGGTGGGCAATAGGGATGTGGGTTGTGATTTAACTCTCCACTCAAGTAGCAAGTAAGTATTCCATTCCTAAATGTGTATATTCATCTACAAATTTGGGGTCTAGGTTAGTACAATTGAGATGAGAGGATGTGTTTAATTGTGGGTTTATTGAATGTAGGCCTTGCATAATTATATATATGGTGGATGTTATGGGAGGATGATAATGAAAGTGTTCATTGATACAAATAAATACACACACACACACACACACACATATATATATATGTTACTCTAATCAAATGAATATCTTATGAATCCATGTATTGAATGAATGTAAGTGTATGTACTTGTTCTTAAGATAAGATACTAAACAATGTGTACTTATATTGTTGTAATATGTAGAAATGTAAATGACTAAAACCCGTTGTTTTGACGAAGATCGAACAAGTGAGGAATATCAATTGTTTGTAATTAAGTTCATTAAATATGCATTTTTGAATGCCATGAAGGAGAGTTTGTCGTATTTTTATTGTCCTTGCAAGAAGTGCTGGAACACTGCTATTCAAGAAGATTCTATTAGTTTGAAGGATGACTTGTTTATAAATGGTTTTGATCCATCGAACAAAATTTGGTTTTGGCATGGAGAGAATGTGGATGATCATACTAGAAATGAAGTAGATCAGCCCAAGAAGGATGATAGGAAGGATGAGTTGGTTGAGGAGATTGCCAAGAACTACAATGGCAATCCTAACAGACTTTCAGACTTTCACAGACATATTGAAACACTTCTATACAATGGATGCCTTGAAGAAATTATAGTATTGAAGGCCACACTGGAGTTGATAAATGTGAAAGCTAATTATTCCTATGGTGACGTTAGTTTCTCCACTTTGTTGAAAGTGTTGAAAGAAATACTTCCGGTTGCCTATAGAATACTGCAAATGGTACATGAGGCGAAGAAGGTACTATGTCCGATGGGCATGGATTATGAAAAGATTCACGCATGCCAGGATGATTGTATCTTGTATAGGAGCAATCACTTGAATGCGTGGGTATGCCCAAAATGCAATGCTCCTAGGTTCAAATTGAAGGAGATGGAGGTTGATGGAGAATCGGTAATCGGCAGACAAAGAAAATTCCTTTCAAGGTTGAATGATATCTTCCTATCATTCCTCGGTTAAGAAGATTGTTTGACAATCCTGAGGATGCAATAAATTAGAGTTAGCTTGTAGATCGGACAGTGGTTGATCCTGAAGTCATTAATCATCCGGCGGATGGTGATCCGTGGAAGAATATAGATGCGGCATATCTTGTCTTTGGGAAAGAGCCACATAACTTCAAGCTTGGTTTGTGCACAGATGGAATAAACCAGTTCAGTAATGTGAGAAACAATCATAGTTCGTGACCGGTGATAGTAGTGATTTACAACTTACCCTCATAGTTATGCATGAAAATGAAGTACATTATGTTTTCTTTAATGATCTCATGTCTTAAGTAACTGGGAAACAATATCGATGTGTACCTATCCCCCTTCGTGGATTTCCTTAAGAAGCTATAGGATCAAGGAATGAGCATGTATGGTAGTCTGTCGAAGGAGTCATTTGATTTTAAATCCATGTTATTCTACACTATTAAAGACTTTCTTACATATGAAAACTTGTTTGGATATTCAGTTAAGGGTCACAAGGCATGCCCGATTTGTTTGGAAGGAACGGAATATTGTCAGTTGAGGCATGGAAGCAATAATTTGTATCTTGGGCACCTGAGATGGCTTCCAACAACTTATCGGTTGAGGAATCGGTGTGCTAAATTCAATGGAAAGGTTGAGTTGGCGCTCTCTCCTCCCGTATTTCTTCCAACTACCATAAACCTTAGGTTTCCTCTTCCTCTTTCTAAAGTCATTTAGAATATTACGCAACATGTTCGACATTAATAGGTGCGTTAATCTCGAACATGTGTATTTTTTAAAATTTGGCAAGAGGAAGATAAACCCTAAGGTTTTTGGTAGTTGGAAAAAATGCTCCATTTTTTGAAATACCTTATTGGGAGAACCTTGACATGCAACACTGTTTGGACGTGATGCATAATGAAATGAATGTATGTGATAGTTTGGTTGGTACTTTGATGAATATCTTGGGTAAGACAAAGAATGGAGCGAAGTCAAGTAAAGATATGGTTGAAATGGGAATTAGAACAAAATTGGCTCCCGAGGATCGGGCATCGAAGATGTACTTGCCTGCTACGAGTTACACGCTTTCAAAAGGTGAGAAAAAGTTGATATGTTCCAGCCTCAAAGGTATAGTTGTCTCGACGGGCTACTCTTCTAGGTTTAGCAATCTAGTATCCGATGAGGGATTGAGATTGAGCAATGTGAAATCACACGATTCACATTGTTTGACTCAAGAATTTCACCCAGGTACGATCAGATCCATATTTCCAACTCATGTCAGAAAGTGTATTATCCAGTTGTGTATCTTGTTCAAGGCAATATGTTATAAGAAGATTAGGCATCGGAAATTGTAGGAATTGCAGGAGGTAATATTAATCATGTTGTGCGAGTTAGAGATGTATTTCCCTACCTCCTTATTAAAAATCATGGTGCACTTGTTGGTTCACATTATATGGGAGATATTGATATGTGGTCCTGTTTATCTTCGATGGATGTATCTCATCGAGAGGTATATGAAGATATTCAAAGGTTATTTGAAAAATCAATATCACCCGGATGCTAGTATTGTGCAGAGGTATGTGACCGGGATGCTGTAGAATACTGTATGGAATTCATGAAGAATCAAGAGTCGGTTGGCTTACCAAAACCGCACCATGGTGATAGAGTGGATGGAAAACAAGTTTCATCGATGTTTTCATTCATAAGAATGGGGAATATAAATTATTGTTGAAGGCTCGACCTTGTGGAAATTCTTGACGACATTGATGACACGGTCGGCGAGCCCGGGCAACTTTGCTGACGATGAAACCTCTAGCCTCATCGGAGAAGACTCAGTTTCTTAGGTTGCGGAGTTCTGGGCGTGAGGGATTACGGATTCATGAATGTTTGACAATGGAGGAAGAATTTTCCGTCCGCTTGGTCGGGGGTTCCCGGAGAAGAGCCGTCATGGGACATGGGGTTGGAGGGGTTGTTGATGAATGAGAGTTGTGGTAAATCAAGGGTTGTGTTCATAAGTACGACTTCTCTGTTTTTGACCGAGTAATGGACTCATATGGAAAAATATGACCTAATTATGGGCCCACGTTAATATGTAAAATAATATTATGGTATGTAATATGTTGGATTCGTATTAATAAGTTGTTAATTGTTTAAAAATAACATACTCACATTGTAAAATGTTACTACTTTTAATTATTTACTATATAAGTAATCATAACCTGTTAAAATATATAATTTCAAAAGATATATTTAAAACCTCGAGTAATGGTCAGTCAAACACTAGTCAACGTACATTTGAACATACAGTAGTGATGGGCATACTAAACCAAAGAGTTAAACCTTAGTCAAACCTTAACTGGTTAGGCATTCTATGTGCACTGGTCGACTGGCTGTAGACGTACTATACAAGTAACGGTCGGTCAAACACTAGTCAACATACATATTCACCTAAGCTAATATATGACATACTAAACCAAATAGTTAAACCTTAGTCGACCCTTAATTGGTTAGGCATTCTATGTGCACCGGTCGACTGATAGTAAACGTAATATACAACTGACGGTCGGTCAAACACTATTGAACGTACATATGCACCTCCAGTAGTGACAGACATATTAAATCAAAGAGTTAAACCTAAGTCAAATCTTAACTGGTTAGGCATTCTATGTGCACTGGTCGACTGACTATGGACGTACGATACAAGTAACAGTCGGTCAAACACTAGTCAACGAACATATTCACCTACACTGATATATGAAATGCTAAACCAAAGAGTTAAACCTTAGTCGGTCCTTAATTGGTTAGGCATTCTATGTGCACCAGTTTACCGACTGTAGACATACTATACAACTAACGATCAGTCAAACACTAGTCAACGTACATATGCACCTACAGTAGTGACGGACATACTAAATCAAAGAGTTAAACCTAAGTTGAACCTTAACTGGTTAGGCATTCTATGTGCACTGGTCAACTGACTGTAGATGTACTATACAAGTAACGGCCGGGAAAATACTAGTCAATTTACATATTCACCTACACTAATATCTGACATACTAAACCAAAGAGTTATACCTTAGTCGACCCTTAATTGTCTAGGCATTCTATGTGCATCGGTCGACTGACTTTAGACGTACTATACAACTAACGGTCGATCAAACACTAGTCAGCGTACATATTCACCTGCACTAATATATGACATACTAAACCAAAGAGTTAAACCTTAGTCGACCCATAATTGGTTAGGCATTCTATTCTAACCGGTTGACTAACTTTAGACGTACTATACAACTGACTATTGGTCAGTGAATAGTCCGCAAAGATTTATTTGATTTGAATTGTGCTAATTCATGGTCAACTCTTAATTCTTTCATCATTCTTTCACCCAATATGTATCTCATTCTATACACACACACACACACACATATATATATATATATAACTCGCTAAGAAAAATCTAAAGAAATCACATGATCGATAGTATAACTATTTTGTAAAGAGTGAAATATGAATCTTCAAAATGTTTATTGAATATGGTATACATTCATATAATTATAATTAGGGCAAGTATATATTTTCTTGTATATTTAAAATATAAATTATTGTTGAAATTCCATTCAAGTCATTTTGGATGAATTAATTGAAATATTTTGTACATTTGTTTTCTATCTACAATGAAGACTAACATATCTACTTTACCTCCAGATTTTTGGCCAAAGACACATTTCTTCCCTCACAGTTTTAGTCTTTGGGCGGGAAGCCCTAGCTGATTCCCTCTCAATTTTTCCCTTCTTCTTCTCCCACTTTTTTTTCCAAATTTCACTCCTTCTCCTCCCACTTTTTTCCAAATCCCACACCTCCCAATTTTCCTCCTTCTCCATGGCAGACCACGCACACAATGGTCATCCATTTTTCTGAATTTTCTCCCTTCCTAGCCTCCTTCCCCTGTTTCCCCTCCTTCTAGCATTTTTCTGGATTTTGTCCCTCCCTTGTACACCTCCTTCTCGAATTTGTCTAAATTTTCTCCCTTCCTAGCCTCCTTCCCTTGTATATAAACTCTTCCAGTATAATATGCCTTCTTCGTTTGGTCGAGGACAAAGAAGGTTAGAGGTGTAATTATTGTGTGGATGCCAATTGTATTCTTACTATAGTAGGGAGACTGGAATTTGTTGCTTTGCTTTCAGTGTTCATTTTATGGTTGTGTTTATTTTTATACATTTTATGGTACAGTAATCTATTACTATATTCATTTTCAGACCTTTTATATTGTTATGTGCACTTCATCGTATTGTAAATTTTCTACTCAGAACAATTTCAATAGTGGCTTGCAGTTACTTGTTCTGGATGACTGTATTATAGTATGTTGAACTACATTACTGTGTACGCAGGTCGTGTGAACCATGCATAATTATGTTATCAAAAGTGTAGGCATTTGGTATGGGAATTCATTGCTTGGATTACGAGGTTTGATTTTGTATGCGGTTTGATTTGGCTAGAGTAGCTAACTATAATATTGCTTGGTGTTCATAGATCTGTTGCCCACATGAGAAGTTGTCGACACCTAGTTTTTCCATAAACAGCAACTTGTAACTTGAAATATCAGAAAAATGTGTATAATAGTGTAGATTTAAGAACTAGATTAGAAATCACGGTTCTACTTTTTGGAGATGGAATTCACCAATTTTTTGAGTAAACTGCACTATTGTTTTTTTTTAAATAACAACAAGGTGCATTTGCATACTTTCTTTATTCACTTTCTCTCTCAGTTTGTGAATGCTACATATTGTCTGCATTCTTAGTTCAGCTAGGTGCATAGGGAGGTGGATTTTCTTTTATGAGTGAGGCATATTAGATCCTATTAATTGTCAACACTCCCTCCATTTTTTCATTCTCTTTTGTTCTTCTGTGTTGCCTTTGTACATTCATATAAGTTTGCTATTTGGTTGACTTCATTTGCAAGAATTTGTACGTGCTCACCTATGATTCCTTCCCTTCTTTTACTCATACAAGGGCCTAATTGCATTGAATGGCGAAGGTAAAGAAGAAATTGGTTCTCAAGAACATAGGTCATACTAATGATGTTGAGGAGAATTGTGTCACCCCAAGTAAAGAATATGACAATGAGGATGTTAGTAACAAGATTGTGAATGATGCATCTATCTCGAAAAAGTTGGAGAAGGAACAAGGGGGAGAATTTAGACAAGTTCAAGATTAAAGAGTATTGCAAGTGTAGGGGTACAGCCACGTGCAAGTCAGTCTTACTAGCAAAGCAAAAGAAACCCCTACAATTATTCTTCGACAAATCCTTTGAACTCATGGTTATATGCAGCCAGTGGTCCGGATAATGTGGCTATGCTTTCCGATGACAAATCCGCTTCGGGACATGGCATAATTGGAAAGCTCTCCCAGAACATGTAAAGAAAGATGCTTGGGAAGACATTCTTGTAAGTGTGTTCCATTCCTTTATTAGCATTTCGTGTTCTTCAAAAACTAATTAAAATTCACAATATATAAATTTATACCATAGATGAGCTAGGATATAAAAACTAAAATGATTTTCGATTAAATGAATGAGTTCCAAAAAAATGGATGATTTACGCAGGTGAAAAGTGGAGGAATTGGAAGACGAATGTGGCTTGAAAGTACATCGTTGATGAAAAACCAAGTATATATCCATGAACGGTGTATCAATAGATGGACATAAAAGAGTGGGAGGTGTTTGTCAAACATATATTGACCTCTAAATTCAAGGTCAATAAATAAAATTACATAATTTATGTTAATGACTTTATCAATATATTTTACTAATCATTGACCTTATAGGCTAAAAGTGATGCAGCAAAGGTAAGTGCTACAAGTAAGGACTACGTCCATCACACGAGTAGTGGAGGGAATCGCAAACTTGCTAGTGAACTCGAGAAGAGGAAAAAAGGGGATAAAATTGATGAGCTTATGAGTTAAGGTCGAAGTATAGTAGAAGCAGATGTGGAAGTTGAAAGTATGGATTTCAAACCGGATTGATGAAAGGTGTTCCTAGAAGCTAATTGGGATAAGAAATTATCGATCTACACAAAGAATTCTGTTAAAAGGGCAGCTTCCACTATTGTGAGAAAATTTAAGAAATGATTCATTTTCTAATTATATTCTCATATGAAATGCATACTAATGGCTCGCATTTGTTTTGTTGAATAGAAAAAACTTCTGGATAAGAAGCAGAAGGGAGAGTTGGTTATAGTAGGAAAAGAAGATATCCTCGTTCAGACAATGGATAAAAATGATCACGAGGGTCGTTGGAGAGGTTTCCCTACAACTGTGAAAATGAAGGATTCCCTCCCACATATTGATGTTAGCTGTTATGCATCTAGTCGTTGTGGGAGCACAAACACAATAACATTTGAAAAAATATCAAATGAGAAACATGTGTCAACTGAGTTCGTTGAGCTCAACAAAATACTTGTCGCTTTTTTTAGGCGCAAACACAATGTTTGGCTGGACAGTTGTGTAAACCTATTCCCCCGCACTTTGATGCCCGCAATTTCCTTTCTAAATTATCCAACCCAACTATTAAAGATATCCAGGTATTTATTCCTTCAGCATCCGGATCAAGTGACCCAGAAAAGGACGTTCATGATGACAAGGTATTCTATAACATGACCCTTGTCACATATTATGTTATGAAAAATAAGATAATAAGAATTTAGCCTGTTAAGTTGCTTCTTATTAATAAATCCATTTCAAAAATGGGTGTTGTTAGTTGTGTGCATATATTTGGATGTTGTTAATTGTGGGCATATATTTATTTTTAGTTATGCTATTTTCTATTGATGTAATAGAGCGGTTGCCGTCAGCGGCCAATTCTTCTTTTGGTTTTCCCAGATGGAACTTACAGAGCGGTTGCGCACGATTGCTCTCAGGGGAAACAATTTTGGTTCAAGTTTTGTTTTCCCCATTTGAAACTAATATAGTAGTTGCGTGAAGCTGCGATCTGCGCCACCTTTAAAAAATGCATATCAAAGGATTGAATTGACTGCAAAAGAGGTTTCAACTATCATGCACCGCACTCGAACAAGGATGTATGTTTTCCCGTACAATTGAGAGTTAGTTCTATGCATGTACAAGATTAACTAAATTGAGGTTTTGTTAGTTTTTTAGTTTTTTTCCCTCCGGAAGCAGCTGCGCTAGTATCTTCGGTTGTTTTTAAAGTTATGTATTAATATCAAATTAGGTACTTTGTTTTTTGCTTTTGTAGTAGCCATTTGTTTTTTTATCGTCTCTGTGCCGGAACATGAACTAGTATATTGCATCGACACGATGAGTGGGGGAATTGGACAACGTAACAAGTTATGCCTTCAATTGATTCATTTGTGAGTTGATCAATTATGTTTCCACTTCATCAAAATTATACCTGATAAAACTATTAAGACCATAGATATGTTTTAGTATTTATATATTGATAAACAAATATTTTTCATCAATTCTAGGATTGTAACAAAATATCGACTGTGCATCAATTCAGAGCAAAATAAAACCTACCTTCAATATCACTAACATTAATATATGTATTATCTCATAAATTTAGAATTCCTTTCAACAAATCCTTTTTCGTATCAGCGCAAGATTCAGTGTAGTACCTGGGAATATGGATACCATTGCAATTATTATATGGAAAAAATTGTTAAAGAAGTGCATGAAATTGACATTATTCCGGTATGTTTTCTTATGTTGTTTTTTCCTATGTGTGTTGTCTCTCACATGTAGAATGTAACATTCAATTTAATACATGTTTCACCAATTTCCAAAAGATCGCCCTCCTTTGGGGAAAGAGAAACTAATCAGCATTGCTCTTACTTGGGTTCATATTTTTGTAAAAAAAAATACTTTGCCACATTGCATGGCTCAATTGCATGTGAAACACGGAATTGAATCCATTATTGGATAGATTCATGTTTATATATCCATCAGTTAATAGTATGAAAGGTAAATGTCCCCAATATTCGATACACATCATCTTCATGAAACACTATGTTCTTGTATCTTATGTAGGGTTGTCAACACAATTTTGGCTACCATTGACCACGTTCATGTACTCATTTACCTAGGAAATTACATTTGATCATATTCAATGGGCTTTTGTTAGAAGATTGTTTATGTGCGACGATTTGTGATATGAATCTCCTTACGAAGACTCTGATTTGCGGAATATATAATCTTTCACTGAATCAAATCTCGCCCAACCTCTTCAGTGGCACGAATTGCAGCGTCTAACCCGCAGGGTACAACCAATTCGACCCTTAAGTGTCTAACCCACAGGGTACACTTAAAAGGTTTCTTTATAAACGTCTAGCCCGCAGAGTACGAGTATAAAGGGAGTATTGATGACTTAAATAGCCCGCAGGTTTAAGCAACAATGAAGATAATGAGAATTTCTCAAAAGTCTGAATTTGAT
>JAULKK010293137.1:0-13164 GCA_032355705.1 Rubia peregrina
CCAATGATATCTCACATAATGATATTTGTATCTATATACTGGTTAAAATTTATGGTCAAATGTGTCTTGAGAAAGTTTACCAAAAAGTGTGCAGTTTGAACTGGAACAGAGGGAGTACCATTTTGTTGTAGTTCTAATTAGTTGGTTTTGCTACAGTTCTCCAGTTTGCCTGGTAACGATGCTGAAGTCGAAGAGGACTTGTTGATATTTATTCGAGCGAAAGATTTGACTGGAAAGTGGGTAAAAGTAACATTCAAGATACTTCTTTGAGAAAAATGCATTTTTAACCTTTGGTGAAAATTGCATAAATGACCTTGTAAAATCTGAAAGTGTAAAAGTAAAACTATGTTTTGGTTAAAAGTGTCAATTTAATCATGGAAACCAAATTGTGGCTGACAATCTTTAAAATGACCATTATACCCCTTTGAAAAAGAATTTTTTAGAAAAATATGAAAAGACGACATTAGCCTTCCTAAAAGTGTTTAAACTCTTCCATTGGTCAACGCCGCCGGTCAATGCCGTTCAACGGTGGTCAACGATGGTCAACGTCAGTCAATGTCGGTCAATAGTAGTCAACGCCAGTCACCGTCGTCGGACCGCCGTCAGTTGTCGGTGACCGGGTTAGATAAGTACTTTTATTAATAAGACATGGTTAGATCATCACTTTAGTATAAAATTCAAAGTTAAATTTGCACTTTATGTAAAAATTATAGGGTTTGATCAGCACTATCATAAAAAAAAATCTTTTTGAGGAAAACTCACTCCTTATAAATATGCCTTCATTACAACTTTATAATTTAATGTATCATAAATATCCAAAAGTCAAAATGTGCTAATTTATATGGGATAGAGGGAGTATTGAAAATTAATTAGAATTTAAAATACAAATATATTTATTATACATTAGATTATGAAGTTGTGTTTTACCAATGATTAATGAAATATACCTTATTTTTCATAAATAAATAAATTATGAAGTTGTAATGAAGGTATATTTATAAGGAGTTGCCTCTCCTCAAAAAGATATTTTTATGCTAGTGTTAATCTGACCCTGTCTTTTTTTAGAAGTGCTCATTTAACTCTGTATTTTTAACAAAGTGTTGATCTAACCCTGTCTTATTAATAAAAGTATTGATCTAACCCGAACACCATTAGCCGACGACGGGACCGGTGGCTGTCTGGCGTTGACCGGCGACAAAGCCTAGGCGTATAATGGTTATTACATTTTTTGTTTTTAACCCAGGGGTATATTTGTCTTTTTTATGTTAGGTCAAACCCTGAATTCCTTTAGTCAATGCTAGAATAGTGAAATTTGGCTATATCTGCACATTTCTCCAAAATATGGGGTTATTTTTGCAATTTCACAATTTAATAGGGTTATTTTTTGCAATTTTCCCTACCTCTTTCGATGGCTGGCAAAAGAAACCTGGTTTAAAATACTGTGCAAGGGTACATATTCGGCAGATGAGCGGCGATGTTGATGGCAGAGCAAGCAGAGGTGGTTCTGGAGGAGGTTTTGGGAGTGAATGTCGAAAATGGCAAGTCAACGCTGGAATAGTTAGAGAAGGTTATATCAGCACATCAAAAACTTCGGGTTAGAATTGTACTTTCAGATTTTCTAGGGTTAGATTAGCACTTTCAAAAAATAATAGGGTTATATTTGCATTTTCCCCATACATTTATAACCCTAACTTTTGACTAAAAGTGCCAATATATTACTGTAATTTTGGAAAGTGTAAATTTAATCCTAACTAATTATTGTTTGTGCCGATCTAACCCTAGTTTTCAAAATATTTGTGCCGATATAGCCAAACACCCTAATTCCAATGTTGGCACATGGCATTCCTGCAATGAGTAGAAACTAAAATGACCAAAATACACTTGACTAAGAAGTTGAAAAATCAATACCCCTAATTCTTCTTCACCGCTACTCAGCCTGAAATGCCTCCGTCACCGCCGTCTTCCACCACCACCAGCAACCACCTTTTCCATGTAAATTGACAACTGCCATATAAAAACTGAAAAGCATATTTGAACCTCAACAAAATAGCTTTCTCTAGACTCTTCCTCTTCACTTATGTTCTCTCTGTATTCCCACTCTGTAATTTCACCTTCCGTCCAAAAAAATCATTTTCCAATAATCAAATCGCAACAGAGAAACTGAAATGCCAATTTTCTCAGTGTTTTCCTTCGAACACATATTCATATCCACCAGCCTCCTGCCGTCGGTGGTGGCACTGAAACTTTCCACCCTCGCCATCGCCAACTTTTCCGTCATCGAGGTCCTTACCATTTACAACGGTGCCGTTTCCCCTGATCGCCTCCCGCCGTTGTTCTCCTTCCCCCACCCACCCACTGCTAGAGTTTCAACTCTGTCACACTGCTCCGCCTCGCTCAACCCCACGCCGTACGCTCAGCTCATTGCCGGAAACCCTAAACTGCCAAAATAGAGGAAGGAAAATGGAAGTGAAGAAAAGTGGAAACGGAGGAAGACAAGAAAACTGGAGGGCAAAAACATCTTTTCTCATTTAAAAAAAAATCTTTTTTAGAAGGGAAAAATAACCTTTTCCACAAAATCATGACATCAAAACGTTGACTAAAAAGTCAGCGGAATCAAATTTTATATTGGCACCTTTTGAAATTACAGGGTTGTATTGATAATTTCAGCCAAAAGATAAGGTTATTTTAGCACTTTAATTTATAATTTAAAAAGTGGTTAGACTCGAACGTAGCAACATGATAAAAAAATACTAGAGTGAAGTGCATACATAACCCTACATAATTCACATAAGTGGTAATATAACCATGTGATTATTTAAACTGCAAATATAACCCTAGATAGCTGATGAGACGTCATATGCATGTATTTTACAAAGCATTTTACATCTCTTTTGTTATTTTTTTGGAAGATTGCTAGATTTAGTTAGGTTTACATCATAAGCGATTCAGATGACCTTTTTCAATTTTCATATCCAAATATTTGTTTTCATAACCTACTTTGACTCTAATGGAATTATGTCCTTATGAATGATGTGCTCATCACTTTTTAGCACATTTGAAACTTGATAATGTATGGGCCTAAGCGGCCCAATAAGTATTAGGAAGGCAAGAATGAAAAGCCTGTCTTCCCAGGGACACTACCTGGGCATAGAGACAGACTAGTAACGGTTATACGAGCACTGATGGGACAACTCCAGTCCCACAGCCACCAAACCACACATAATGAGGAAGAGTGCCAGACACAAGTTAACATTTTCCAATCAGTCTACTATTCACTTAGATACGCTTCTACATGGCTTCAAGGCTAACGGGAGCGCCAGAGTAGGTACGGCCCTGAGCCTTCCTGCATGTCTTGTAGGTTGAGGTGCATATTGGGCTGGTGTGGATCACGCTGAACATATTACGAATTTTGGCATTAACATTGGCGCCGTTTGTGGGGAGCGCGATAAACATTTAGTACCCATGCAGCTTGGAGAAGATGGAGGCACGGGTGCCAAAGAATTCGTACAATCAGGTAACGATAGAGGACGTAACACAAGAGGATGAACCTGCTCCAACCCCGACGCCGACATGAGAGAGGCATCAAATCCGCACGGCGGAAGAGGTGGAGAACAACTCAAAGATCCTTCAAACGATAATGGCATCCCAGAAGGAGATGATGAATAAGTTAAGGAAAATGGAGGATAGGCAGCCTCGGTGGAAAGGGGCGTGACGTGCGCCAACTGAGCTTTTTTCGGAGCAGGAGGGAGATTCAGAATCCCCAACCGGAAGAGAAAAGACATTGCAAACAGTTTGAAGCGGAGTAAAAGGGGTGAGAAACACTGTCTCCTTGGGGAAAAAAGGCCAGGTATAGCCGAGGAAACAATGACAGACCGCGAGTGGAAAGAAGGTTATGTACCAGCCAGAAGAACAAGGAGTAGATGGGGTGAAAGGCACCGCGAAAAGAAAGAGACGAGGTCCAAAACAGGCAGACTAGAGGCTCGCCGTTCACCAGACGGATACAATTTTTTATAGCGGACCCAAAGCTGAAAATTCCAATGAACTTGGGTCAGTACAATGGTGAGGAGGACACGGAAGACCATTTGCACACCTTTTGTATCAACATGGCCACTTTTGCGATACCGCAAGCTATATGGGAAATGGTGTTTACAACCACCCTGACAGTTGCGGCGAGGGTATGGTTCAGGAACCTGGAAGATGGGATGATAAACAGCTTCAGCCTGTTAGCGGAAAAATTCTTAACCCATTTCATGCAAAGGAAAAAGTTTCAGAAGACAAGGTCAGAGCTGCTTGCTATTTGACAAAATTTGGTAGAAACACCGTCAGGGTACTAGGAGAGGTTTAACGTCGAAGTAAACTAGGTGGAGGAGAAGAGTATCTAGTTCCTCATTGATACATTTGTGAACGGCCTCAGGAATGAGTTGCTTTTGTGAAACTTCACTCTAGACCCGCCAACAACTATTGATGAGTTGATGAGAAGAGTCAAAAATTTCCACAGGGTGGACCTGGCTGATAAGAGAAGAAATGAAGCATTGGGTTGCCATAACCAGCGCAGGGCTGACAAAGATAACCCGAAGGGAAGAGTAAAGAAAGCGGGGGTCGATTGGAAGGGAAACAGAAAGATGTCCAACATGTTCAATAAGTGAGAGATGATATTCACCCCTCTGATCAAAACAACCAGAGAGACTTTTGCCCTGTGCTCAGGAAAAGGCACCCTGGATGTTCCGTCCAGAATAAAGATGCCCCCGGAGAAGAGAAATAAATCCCAGTTATGTGAGTACCATTATGACCATGGCCATTACACGAACGACTGTATTCACCTGAATTACAACATAGATGATGCAGTGCAGAGCGAGGGAACTATCGCATTTAGCAAAAACTGTATAGGATCAGTACAGGGCCTCCTACCAAGGCAAGAACAAGTATGGAGGATATCGCAAGCAGTAGGACAATCAGAGTAAGGCAAAGATCCCCAACCGGGAGCGAAGGTGAGATAAAGGAAATGAGGTGGCCATGGCTGAGAAAGTTGATGAACCCCGTAAAAGACAGAGAGAGAATACCCCCGGTGAAAGAGAGAGGCTAACCACAGTGACTGATATATACACCATCATAGGTGGGAGCGCAGAAGGAAAGACTGAGTCTCAGTGAAAAGAACGCTGCAGACAGACCCCACAGCCAATGCCGGAGAGGAGGAAACTGGGAGCAAATGAAGCAATAACGTTTGATGATAGTGACCCGATACCGGATAGGTCGGCAGGCGCAGACACGGTGTTAATCACAGTCAGAGTAATGGATAAGAGAATTCACCAGACATACGTCGACGGAGGAAGATTTGCGGAAATCATTTACTGGCATTGTTTCAAGAAGTTGGACTAGAATACCAGGGGGAATTTGGAACGGGCAAGCACCTTACTGGTGGATTTTGCAGATAGGACAGTATGGATGGAATGCACCATACTCCTCCCGGTGACAGTGAGAGAAGGAGAGAGAAGCAATACTGTGGATATGGAATTTATAGTGTTAAAGGCAAAAAACCCCTACAATTTGATACTAGGTATGTCGGTGTTAACATTGCTCAAAGGCATAGTGTCGACCTTGCACCTGTTGTTGAAGTTCCCAACTAAAGGAGGGATAGCCACAGTAAAGTGAGACCAGCAGAGAGCCAGAGAGTGTCTAAAGATTGCACTCAGTAAGAGGAAGCGAGGTGATAAAGGTGGAAGCCGTGAGACGGAGCTCAACAAAGCAAGGCCTGTCAGATTATTCACGGACGGAAATGACTCAACAAAGCTAGGTGCAGAAGTGGAAACAGTAGTTTTGAACAAAGGCTGGTCGGTGCAGGTGGGAACTGACCTCCCAGCTCTGGTGAAAGACCAACTGATAAAGGTCCTGGAGGAAATCGGGCGAACCTTCGCCAAGAAAATGGAGGATATGACGAGGGTGTCAGAGGATGTAGGCTGTCATAAGCTGAAGGTGAACCCCTCTTGCAGGCCAGTCAAGCAGAAATGAAGGATGTTATGCAAGGAAAGGAATGAAGCGGTCAACAAAGAAGTGAGCCAGCTAGTTGCAACAAGGGCCGCTCCAACATGGCTGGAAAATTCCTTATCCAACTTGGCTGGCAAATCCAGTGCTGGTTAAGAAGACATATGGAAGCTAGATGATGTGTGTAGACTATACGTACCTGAACAAGGGCCGCTCCAAGGACTGCTACCCTTTACCGGTCATTGACCAGGAGGTAGACGCTCTTACCAACTACCCAATCAAATGTTTTCTGGATGCATATAAGGGATACCATCAGATCCCCATGTTGGAAAGTGACGTGGAGAAAACTGCCTTCATCACAGAGAAGATGGCTTTCGGTTATCGAATGATACCTTTTGGCATGAGAAATGCTGGTGCAACATATCAAAGGGTGGTGGACAAAGTATTCAAGAAACATATTGGGAGGAACCTGGAGGTGTACGTAGATGACATGGTGATAAAAAGCATCCAATACGAGACTTTCATAGAGGACGACAGGGAAACTCTGTTACAATTCAGGGAGATCGGGATGAATGTGAACCTAGCTAAGGGCCAATTTAGAGTAGGGGCAGGGAAATTCCTAGGGCACATGGTGTTAAACAAAGGCCTGCGCGCGAACCCCAAAAAGGTAAAGGTGATTTTAGAAATGAAACTGCCAAGCACGGTGAAGGAGGTTCAGAGCCTGAATGAGAAACTAGCAGCTATGAATTGTTTCATGTCAGGAGCAGCTGAAAGGGAGCTCCTGTTTTTCAAAACTCTTAAAGGATGTGTGGACAAAAAGGGGACAGTGCAATAAGAAGAGTTACAGGAGAAGGCATTCGAGGAACTGAAGACCTACCTGAAAGATCATACCACGTTTACCAGTCCAAGAAAGGGGGAAACCCTATACTTGTACGTGGCAGCGAGCTATGAGGTCGTGAGTGGGGTACAGGTTAAAGAAGAAAGCAAAGTACGGAGACCGGTATACTTTGTCAGCCGGGCCCTGCAGGGTCTTGAACAGAGATACACGAATCAATATAAGCTACTGTTGGTCTTGGTTCATGCAGCAAGGAGGCTAAGGCAGTATTTCAAAGCCCATCCTGGGTGGTCCTGCGAATCAACCACTCAAAGAGATACAGACAAAGTCGGAAAGCTCAGGGAGACTAATGGAGTGGGCAGTTGAGCTAGGAGAACACGCCATCGAATATGCCCCAAGAAGGGCAATTAAGGGGAAGGTGATGGCAGATTTTTTAGCAGAAATGCCAAAGGAGGGAAAATGAAAGGGATTGTAGTAGAAGGCGAGCCCCAGCTTGTGAGTTAGGGTTAGAAAATGGGCATGAACGTATGGAAGTTATACGTAGATGGAGCCTTCAGAGTAGAAAGACAGGTGGAGGTCTGGTAATATCAGACCAGGAAGGGGTAAAGTCAACCTACACCCTACGATTCAATTTCTGAGTTTCAAATAATGAAGCTGAATATGGAGCTCTAATTGTGGGCATGAAGATGGCCTGGAAGTTGGGGACAAAGAGGTTGTAGGCCTACAGAGATTTGATACTGGTAGCCAACCAGTATAACAGACAGTATGCAGCCAGAGAGCCGACAATGATGAAGTACGTGGATAAGGTCAAGAGCTTAGCGGCTGAGTTTAAAGAATTCGATATCACCAGGGTCCCAAGGTCCCAGAACACAAGAGCGGATGCATTGAGCAAACTGGCCTCCTGAACTCATGCACACCTGATAAAGACCGTGCTAGTTGAGGAGCTAGCCTGCATGTCAACAGATGTAGGACAAGTAGCGGTGATACAGGGACCAATGACTAATTAGACGACACCCATTCGCAACTACTTAGAGCGTGAAGAACTATCGGCTGAGGAAAGGAAGACAATAATGGTAAAGAGAAAGGCGTTACAGTGTACTGTTAGAAAGAGGCTATTGTACAAGAGGGGCTAAACAGAGTCGTGGCTCAGATGTGCAGGTCTAGAGCTGGCAGAACTAATTCTCAGGGAAATTCACGAAGAAAGCTGCGGTAGACACCAGGGAGTAAGGATGATGGCACTACGAGCAGTAAGGGTAGGATACTATTAGCCAACCATGAGGGCAATTTCTTAAAAGAGGGTCAAAGAATGTCACAGGTGTCAGGAACACGCAAAAATGAGCGAATGACCAGCATAAGGTCACCCTGGCCCTTCGCAAAATGGGGGATCGATATTGCAGGAACATTTCTAGAAGCTGTAGGAAGAAAGAGATTTTTAATTGTGGCAATCGATTACTTCACAAAATGGGTGGAGACGGAGGCCATGACAAGCATAACAGGAAGAAGAGTCACAACTTTTTCTCGAAGGAGCATAGTGTGCAGGTTCGGCGTCCCGCAAGTGATTGTGAGTGACAATGGAAAGTAGTTCGCTCATGAACCTTTCAAATCATGGTGCGCAGAATTGAACATAAGACAACAGTTCACCTCTGTAGCCTATCTGCAGGCAAACGGGAAAGCAAAAGTGACAAACGGGACGATTGTTCAGGGGCTGAAAATGAGGCTGGGATAAGCCAAATAAGAATGGGAAGAATAATTAATGAGCGTGTTGTGGGCATACATGACTATGCCAAGAACCACTACAGGAGAATCACCATACAGGTTGTGTTTCGGAACAGATGTGATAATTCCCCCGGAAGTAACAATGCCCAGTAGGGGAGTGGCAGAACCATTGAGCCAGGAAGAAAATGAAAGAGCTATCATGGAGAAATTAAAGGCCCTGGATGAACTCAGAGAGAGAGCATCACTGAAAGTAGCATACAAGTCCTAGACGGAACAACATTACAACAATAGGGTACATGTGAGATCCTTGAAAGTAGGGGACTTAGCTTTAAGAAATAATGAAGCGAGTCGAGCTCAGTGTCAGAAGAATCTGGATGCTGTATGGGAGGGCCTATATAAAGTTACTGAGGTACTAGGAAAATGAGCATACAAAATGGAGACGATGGACGACAGACCAATTCCCAGGACCTGGAACATAGCTAACCTTAGAAGGTACTATGTTTAAAGCGATTGTAAATTTATGTACTCATGGTAACTGCTTTTGAGCTTTTTAATATGACGGGTATGCGAGACGGGGTTCCTGAATGGATCAAATTTGTTGGGCATATGAAAGGAAGATGATCCCGAGGAAACCCTGATCTACATCCATGCCCTCATTTTTGTGTAATGCTTGTAATGAGTGTAGGATGAATAAGGAAAATGAATCTACAGCCACATCCAGCGCCGGAGAAAGGCTCGATTCTGGCTAAAGTTGTCGCGCTGGTGCAAACTGCCAGCGCAAAGTGCATGCTGAATCTCAAAGGGGATAAGGAAAATGGATCTCCGGCCACAACTAGCGCCGGTGAAAGGCCAGATTTAGGCTAAAGTTTCCACGTTGGCGCAAAATGTTAGCACAAAGTGCAGGCCAAATCTCAAAGGGGCAAAGGAAAATGAATCTTCGGCCACACCCAGCGCTAGAGAAAGGCCCAATTCAGGCTAAAGTTTCTGCACTTGCACAAACTTCTAGCACAAAGTGCAGGCCGAATCTCAAAGGGGCTAAGGAAAATGAATCTCTGGCCACACCTAACGCCGGAGAAAGGACCAATTTAGGCTAAAGTTGCCGCGCTGGCACAAACCTTTAGTGCAAAGTGCAAGCCGAATCTTAAAGTGGCTAAGGAAAATGAATATCCGGTCACACCCAGCGCTGGAGAAAGGCCCGATTCAGGCTAAAGTTGTTGTGTTGGCGCAAACTGCCAATGCAAAGTGCAGGATGAATCACAAACGGGCTAAGGAATAGAAATCTCCAGCCACACCCAACGCTGTACAAAAGCTTGATTTAGGCTAAAGTTACCGTGCTTGCACAAACTGCCAGTTCTAAGTGCAGATCGAATCTCAAAGGGGTCAAGGAAAAAAATTATGGCTAATGCCAAAGTCGGCATGAATCAGAAGACAAAGACCTAGGTGCTGGCCCCAACAACCAGCACAATTGCAAGATAGGTTATGTAAGACATTGACCACAAAACTCTAATGGCAATCGATGCCAAAGTTAAGTGAAGCAACTGCAGGCCAAAGCTGCAAATGCTAATCTCGGCGGGCAGCACGATCGCGAGAAGAGTTTCAAAAACTGTAAGTGAACACAGATAAAGGAAAAACTTAAGCAAGAAAATTCACGTTAGGAGTTTTCTACAAGAAAAAGAAAAGGCAACAACAAGCTAAAAATGTTTCATCACTCAGCAGGAGAACAGACAGATAAAAAAAGAAGTCCTTTTTCTTTAGGGTTTCACTGCATCGCCTTCTTCTCCAGCCTTCTTAACGATCATAGAAATAACCTCCCCGCCTTCACCTCCTACACTGACCCCCTTGGCGTCACCACCCTTCTTGGAGCTGCCCGCAGTTTGAACAACGTCCTTAACTGGAACCGCCATGTCTTTAACCAGTTGCTGAGTCCTGCTGGAGGAATGTACATCTGCATCAAGGAGGATACCATCGGGGGTCCAACTGTCAAGCTCGGTCAATGACATCCCTGGATGCAGTTGGGAGAAATACCCAGTGAAGCTGTATTCCTAGAAAGGAATAAAGTCATCACCAAGGCTGACTCGCAGTTGATCTTCATTCTCCGTGCAAGAGTAGATGTCAATGGCCTTCATCAAAGTGCCGCTCAACATCTCGGAGGCCTTGTTGCTCCGCACCATGCGGGAATAAAGGCTCAGGAAGCCCCGAGTGAAGGACCACTCTTGGAAGTTTCTCAAGTCAAAATTCTTGGCCTCAACACAGTTCAAAGAGTTCTACAAAGAGCCAGTGACACCCGTCTCTAACTCTAGATCCTGCTCAGCTCCATAACATGGCGAGCCTGGGAATGCAGGAAGGCTATGCCGTGTTCAACTCAGCTACTTCCGCCCGCAAGCTGTCCTTCTCTGCCTGCATGACCCTGGCGGAGCAAAGGTGCTAGAAGGAGAAAGGGAAAACGAATAAGCAAAAATAAAAAACAAAGGAAAAGTAAATAAAGAAGAAGATAGGACAAACCTCAAGAACGGTCGCAGCTGACTGGTCAAAAGAGTTGGTGTCAATGACATTCAGGGAGTGTTCGCGCAGCCAAGCATTGAAGTGTGGAATGGGGAAGGCATGTGAGACCAGTTCTGTCCACTCATAGGTACTGCGCAAAACACCTGGAGCAAATCTCTGGGAAGAAAAGTCGTGAGCAAACGGAGGTGAGAAAGGGATCACCGAAATAGGTTGGGTCACCAAAGTGAGCCTCTAATGATTGGTCGCAGGCTTTTCTGGGACTTCCTCTTAGATGATGGCGCATGGAGGCAGGCTGGGACGTGCACCACTATCTCTCCCCTTCCCCGCAACTTGCAGCAGGTACTTTTCAGAGCAGGCTCGTCGTTTTTAACATCAGTTTTGGAGCCATCAATCGCCTCCACATTTTGATCAATGATGCTAGTCGCGTCATCAGCATTGGAGGCTGGACGACTTCTCCCAGCCCGGCGAGGGAGCCTTAACAGGTCCCCAAGAAAAGCAGCCACATCCATTTTTGCAAAAAAGGAAAAAAAGTTTTTTATTCAAGTAATAATAAAAAAATAGGGAGAGAAGAAAAGAGAAGGAGAGCGAGTAGAGTTAATAATCCAGCCAAAGTAGTGAATACCGCTCAAGTCAGAGATACCCTCGCCAGAAGAAAGGGCGTCAGGGAAATATGGCAGGCCGATGGCATAGATGGTGGAATCATGCAAGAGGTGGTCCCACCTAATGCTCACGACCTCAAGGCAGGAAATAGAAGGTTGCAGAAAAATATTTCAATTGCAGAAGGACGAGAACCCCGCCCCCTTTCTGATCCGGAGGGGTAAATGGCTCTTTACTCATCAGCAGGACCCATGAAGAGCTTCTCGTCCACAAAAACAAATCGCATTTTTTCACTCAATGCGAGTGGGAAGATCAGTCAACAACTTAACCCTATCCTACCAGAATTTCAAGAATGCCCATTCCGGGGGCATCGTGGCGGAATGAAAAAAAATGCGGAACAGAGTAACGGAAGTTTAGACACAGAGGAGGCGACACAAGACCTCAAAGCCAAAAATAACCCTAACAGAGCATGGGGGAAGTTTGGTCAGGCTTAGCTCGTAAAAAGCCAGAATGGCCTGAAAAAGGGGAGGAAGTGGAAACCTAAGAAAGCATTGCTCGAGAGTCTCGAGATAAAAAGGCGATCATTCCCTCGGGTTCATCCATGACACAAAGAGCAGCCCGAAACTCGGGGTTAGTAGTGTTGCAGTATGAATATGGTTTTGGGGGACTGACGGTGGAGACCATGGTAATAAAATAAAATGATGGAGAGAATGAAGATATAAGAAGGCAGAAAGGGGTATCTGGAAGAAGGGCAAAAGTCGTCGGAGAACCGAAAAAGCCAAGCAGACGGAATCTCAGAGAGGGGAATCGGTGAAAGGAAAATGACAAAGGATATGAACAGGTTAAAAGAAAAAGGAAGATATAACGGACAAATGCAGTTAATTCCCTCGACATACAGGGTGACAAAAAGTGATGATAACCACCTTTGGAAAGAGCCAAGATTACGTAGCCATCGTGCAAAAAACCATCATAAGGGACATGTGGCGGACACCCGGATAGGTAGCATTACCGTCGATGGGTGCATTAATAAAAAAAAGAGGTCATGCGTTGGTGGGTGATTTCAAATAACAAAAAAGGAGTGCCAAAATGCTATCTTCTTCTAGGAACGCTACCTGCTCCCTGGAAGCTATGAGTTAAAGGTAAGAAAAACCAGGCTCCGATATAGCCATAGACCTGTAGGTCCACCTACCTAGCCAGACCATTGGCTAGAGGGACTTGATAATGTATAGACCTAAGTGGCCCAATAAGTATTAGGAAGGAAATAATGGAAAACATGTTTTCCAAAGGACGCTTCCTGGGCGTGGAGTCAGGCCAGTAACGGTCCAGTCCCATCAGCCACCAAACAACATATAACGAGGAAGAGTGTTAGACACAAGGTAAGATTTTCCTATCAGCCTACTATTCACTTAGATACGCTTCTACATAGCTTCAAGGGTTAACGAGAGCGTCGAAGCAGGTTGATGTGACGTCAAATGCATGTATTTTCTGAGGCATTTAACATCTCTTTTGTTATATTTTTGTTGGAAGATTGCTAG
>JAULKK010293147.1:0-13163 GCA_032355705.1 Rubia peregrina
TTCACATTTTCTTCTTCACCTTTCTTCTTCCATGCTTGTACCCACTTTTCTTCTTATTCTTTCTTCACCCCTCATCCTCGTCGGCGATTATTAGTGAGCGCAAGGGTTTAGGAGACACCCTAATTGTTGAACCCAATATTTTTTGGCAATGATCGGTGGCCATGAGATTGGGATCACTCTAGTTGAGGTTGAGCATGACGAAGGACGATCCAGACTCACTTTGGACACCATTTCCCACTGCGGCGGCTGATATGAATCCCCATACGAAGAGTCTGGATGTGAAATTTCAAAGAAGCACTCTTAACGAAGGTTGATCAAAGCACCCTCTTGAAATGAAGAAGACACGGACGAAATCTAATCAAGGACACAACTTTATGAACTTCCCTAACAAAAGGTCCTAATTCCACTGGCCGGAGCACTAGTTGCATAAACTTAACACAAAGAGTCCAACGGTTCTAAGCACTAATTTATAATGGACAATCCTAACAGTTTAACGCTTAACATGCAAAGGGTATAAACTCAATTTCTGAATATATGATATATAAAGATGTGTAATTAAAAGTTTGATAACCATCCCCTATTTATAGTACATAGGTTCGGCCAACATAAACAAAAAGAAGAAAGGTTCGGTAATTCCTGTCAGAAACTGGAATAACTTATGAAAACTTTAAGAAGTTAAAACCATAACAAACTAAAATACCTAATTTAGTCTAAATGATGACCAAATTCATCTAAGTAAACCAAACCAAATATTGACTAAATTCTTGAATGAATCTGCCTTATCTAATCTTACCAAATCTAATCCAATCACAACTAGTCTTACCAATTCTAATCCAATCAAAACTAAATCTCCTAATATTAAAATAAATTTTAATTTAGCTCTACATGTGAGAACACTACCTCAATAAAAAAAATCAGTGGAAAAAGAGTATAGCATTAATCTCCTAAAAATCATGGACCAAAATGAAATGAGATTCTAATACTCGTATCAGTGGTGCTGTCAAAATTACCGAGATAGTCCATCACCACTGTAACCTTGTGGTTTGGGTAATGAGGAACCTGTGGCCGGGTTCGGGTTTCATCCCACCATGGCATGCGAGAGCGTTACGTCGTCGTCTGAGCCTGGTCCATGGCCGGCGGCGGGATGGGTCTAGCAACAGAGAAAAGATCCTTCTTAATGAGAAGGCAAGGCTTCTTGCTAGGAATTATTTATTTTTTTCAATTTTTATGGCTCACTGGTAAAAAAGTCAAGAAGAAATAATGGCGGCGGTTTGATTTTAATTTGTTCTGGTTGGGAATTATAATTATCCATTTTATGTGGGTTTTTAAAGATTATCTAAGAACCACCCTGGGCATCGACAATCCTTTGAATGGAGTAATCGGCGAAACATGTCACAAAGAATAATTAGATTTCGACAAGGGTGTAGCTGGTTCCGTTGCTGACAAGGATGAATCGGCCTCAAGTAGGGTGGTGGTTGGGCGGTGGTGGTAGGGAAAGGGGAGGGTTTTAGTATTTTGAATTGAAAAATAATATAGTTTTAGGGAAAATGTGGAGGGGTAAAATGGAGAAAAAAATCAACTTAAGGGTTGTAGGTATTTTAGACCTTTCAGGTTCAGTTAATGCCCAATTTCTCCAGTCAACGCCGAAATTAGGGTAAAAGGTTATAACGATGCAATTCGTCATAAAGTTTACACTGTTATATTAGCTATTTCTGCCTAAAGTTAAGGTTTGAAGTGTAAAAATCCCAAAAATATTTTATAGAACTTAGTATTTTAAAAAAAGGCAAAATGCAAAACTAACCCAATTATTTTCTGAAAGTGCCAATCTAACCCTGTAGAATATGAAAATGCAATTCTAACCCAAAGTTTTCAGCAAATGTGTCGATATAACCTTATTGCACTATTCCGACATTAACATGACATTTTCTGGCATTGAACAAACCTAAAAAGAAATAAATACCCCAAGGGTTCTTCTTCTTCACCTCCAGCACCACCTCTGCCACCACCGCCGCCGCCGATGCATCTCTGTCACCACCACTGCTCGCCAACAGCGACGACATTCAGAATCTGGATTTCCCCCAGTGTAACTAGTAATGGATATCAATTTTAACTTGGAAACAAAGCTGGATATGTAGAAAACTGACACTTACACAGGGGAAACAATCTTCACTCCAATCCCAACAATAATTCTCCGTATCAACAATCTCCACTTCAATCCCTGGAATAATCCTCCACTTCAATCCCAGAAAACAAGAATGCATAATTCACCAGTTTGATCTCCACATCCCCCTTCTACTCCCCCACCCCCACCACCACCACCAACTCCCACCGCCTACCACCACACCTCTTCTATCGATTCCCGCCATCCACCCCACCACCACAGCCCCATGTCCATCCTCCCCTAACCACAACCGGCCATACCCCGTCTACTTCTCACTACCACAACCTGACGTACCCCGTCTATTCCCCACCACCTTTGATTCCTGTCGTCCACCCTACCACCACAACCCTTCATCCACCCGCACTGCCACAAACCGCCGTCCACCACCTACCACCACAGCCCGCCGTCCACCACCCACCACCACAGCAGCCACAACTCCTAGATCGGACATCAAAACCCTCTTCCGCTGCCACGCCGTCTCTAAGCGCTTCAACTAGCTCCTCCTCCGAGTCGACCCATCACCAAACCCTAAACTGCACCGCTGGAAGGAAGAAAAGACCGGCAGAAAAGTTTCCTTCGTCGCGATGCTGGTTCAGAGGTAGAAGGCCCGAAAAAAGAACGGTGGATTGAAGCGCTTGAGCCCATAAAGTGGTCCTTGTAAAGAAAAAGAAGAGCAACACAGAGAAAATTAAGGGAAAATGAAAAAAAAATCATTTGTTAAAAGAAACTAACGGTAATATAATCTTTTCTAATTTTCTAAAATTTTAAAATGGGGTATATTAGTCAATTCACACAATTTCGACCAAATTCAAGTTTCCACGATTAGATTGACTTTTTAAACCAAATAATAGGGTTAGAATTGAACTTTCAAATTCTATAGGATTAGCACTTAGCATAAAAAAGAGAGAAAAAAGAAGGATAAATTTAAGTATAGGTAGAAAAATGTTAAATGCAGGTAAATTTAATAAATAATTTACTGTTTTTAGATTTTGTGAAAATGTAAATTAGTGAGTGACTTACTTCAGCTCTGAAGAGCTAGTAGATCCTTTAGTCAAACCAGCGCTTAGGGAACATAATGTCTGGTGGGTTATTTTAGCTCTCCATAATGTCTGGTGGAGCATACGAAAACAAATGGGTGATTTGTTAACTTTGGGAGAGTCAAACCCTCCATATGAATTGAATCACATTCATGTAATCCTATTTTTTAAGTCGTGGATTACTCATTTTGTTTTCCAATTCTTGCGTTTTATCCATTTAATTTATTACAAAATCCTTGATGCATGACAACTGGAGGTATCATGATCAGAAGAAAAATAATGATGGACGGAAAACAGTGATAATAATTTCCTTCAAATTTTTTCGTAGACCTGCATAACGTTTTTTAAAACAAATAGTATGACCCTTCTCATTAAGATATAAAAATGATTTACAATTTTGGTGATAAACAAGTACTATTAGTAGTATTACTACTAGTCTAACATAATGTACTTGATCCAGTGGCGGAGCCACAGCTGTGCAAGGTAGGGCAATTGCCCTACCTTTTTTTCACCATCAACACGTTTTGCTAGAAAAATACACAAAGAATTATTCTTCACAACAAAAGTAGCTAATTTAAAACATAGTATAAAATAATTTGAATATGAAACATGTGATATATTTACTTATACTTTCAAGTTATGTTGGGTGGCCTCTACCAACTTCGTTCTTAGTCGGTCAAACGCAAGATGCATTGTTGAAGTGGGAGACGTTGGTTCAGGCATACTATTTCACACCAGATGGTCATGCGTTGAGTTTGTGAAGAAGAAGCGCGGAGGGTAGTTGAGGATGTTGGATTATAACATGCTAGGATTCTCTCCAATTCAAGTGACATTTTCCTCCCGTTCGATTCTTGCGAGACATAAGCAGCTAGTTGGGTAACTGTAGATTTCAAAGCATCAATCTCTCTCCGTTTATTAATCAACGGAATATCAACCTTTATTGGTCGAGGTTTGACAAAGATGTCCTTATGTGTAGCGAGAATGCAGACACCTTGGACCTGGCCCAGGTGTTCTTTCTTGTTTAGCGCAACACAAAGATGTCTTTCTTTCCAACCCCGTCAAACTCGCCGGACTCTTTCTTCCTTCTTAATTCCTCCTATAAATTACCAATATTGGATCACATTTATTTGGTCAATTTTGTATCTTCAAATATTGTCCATACCAATAAATCAATAAAAATAGTTGGTAAATTTACAATTTGTAGGGCTACCACCTCCACATCTTTGGTGTGGAACTTACCCTCTTGTTTCCCGCATTTTATGTATCCTTTCAACCATTTTTCAAATCGGGGAATCTCATATGGTGTGGGATATTCTGTAGAATTCCTTGCTTCTTCGTCCATCATTCCTTGCTCAACTTTGTGAAACAATCAAGCCTCAAACATTTCTTTCATGATAATTCTTGTGACTAGTGCGTACCCTCCTCGACTCATGGAGTGTCGCATTTTTCCTTTCGCAATGTCAACATATTTTGCTGTCAGACCCTATGATAACAAGAAACTATGAGATTTAGTTATGAAAATAAAGAAGGGGAACAATGAGGGACAATAGTGACTCATTACCCTTGTGACCTCGCGATGTTGTGCACTTATCAGTCGAATGGTCATCATGAGACGTAACCCACTCTATCTGACCGAGGCAAAGTCTAAAATTAGTTTTTAAAGGATGTCACACACTACTCAATGTAAACGATTTATAGCCCGAGTGGTACCATGCGAAGTCGGTTTGTCCAGTGATTGGTACTCTATTTTTGGTAAATAGGGTCTCACACATAGCTTCAGCAATGACGATCACAAGCCACATACACAATTTATTTCTATCATGATAACATGCTCATGCATATGATAGTCTGTCTAACAAAATATTCCTTCGCATACCAATATAATTATGTATCCACTATGTATATTCTTCATAGCATGTAAATGATAATTTCTTACCGGATTCTTCATCCGCAAGCTTTCTTCTAACGAAACCCTTCCAGCTTGATTCACTAATGAGCGGATGCTTAATTCTTAGGTTGAAATTTATCTTCTTTCCAAAAATGTTATCCCTAGCCAATTTGGCTTTGAAATCTCTCCATCTCTCTCCCAAACGCTGCATTGTTCTACTCTTCAACTTTTCCATGTCTTCACACTCAATATCGAATGCCAACTCGAGGGTCTTAGACAACTTCTCCTTGTAAGTATCATCGACCCAAGGCCATGACTCGTACACGAATATGTCTACCTTTGTCCTTGCAATCAATCCGACATAACTAGACCACCAATTTCCTTCTTCACCTATCACATTTTCTATGTGGTCAAATTCCATTGGACATTTGATACTTTTGTCCACTATGTCTATTAATTTCTTGCAAATAGCCCTACCTTACCTTGCTTATGTCTTTTCGATGCACTGCATCTATCCCATCTTCGGGTCACTTCCTCTTATCGTGGATCACCACTCCATGACCTAAACATGAGGTTAAGGTATCACACAACACTATTCATCTACAACATTGGATTAATTAATCACACAAAATGAAGCTACAAATATGCTCATTATGAAATATTTTTGCACAACAACACTATAGCATCCACTATGTGACACACTAGAATAATCTACTTCATACATGATCTTCATATGAATAAAACCAATGAGAAAAATAAAACATGTCATGTCATTTCCATATCACATAACCACCACTTAAGAATTTTATCAAGTGTTACACATAATACACACAAAAAAATAGATTCTTTAAATTATCCACACAACCCTACTTGAATTGGCCACATAAGAAAATAGATGAAAACCAAGACACATAACAACAACAAATCTTCATTCGACAATCATTCCCAATGAATGTAACAATGACAATATGATCATGTTTGGAAGATGAAACCTTACCACAATTTTGTTTCATGGAAGTCCTCTCTATGGTCACATTATCACTTTCCCTTTTCTTCTCCATTAAGCATCTATAGAGGAGGTGGAGAAGAGGTTTTTGATGCTTGGAAGATTAGAGGATTAAGGAAATGGAGATGAAGATGAAGAAATTTTGTTCTTGGATGGTGGAGGGCGCTATTTGTGGCAATAGATGTTTTTTAAAAGTTTTTTTGGGCTTTTCTTTCCTTAATGTGGTGCATAAATGTATTCTCTCGACAGGCTTGTGATGTTGCAAGGGTCCTGCAAAATGTAAGTTTAGGTCTTCACGCTAGTCAACATCGGCCCAATAGGTCTATTTGCTAAGAATGTGCACATCGCGTAATGGTCGGTCAAATATCATTGTTCACAAAGTGTAAGCAAACGTTGCAAACTTAACTAGATGGGACTACTTATAATGAGCTAGCATGTGGACCAAAAGGCCCATTTCAGGATCCTGGACAATTTGATATCTAATCATTACTTGATCGCTATAAGCCATGTCATATGTGATATTGCTAATTAGGGTTTCCAAAGGTTTTTCAATAACATTTCAAAAATGAAAAGTACATGTTATTCATAGCCTGTTTTGGCTGATGTTAGTCGAGAAGTTCGTATATATGTTTGACTTAACACTTTGGTATAAACGAGTTTTAATCCGACTGGTAATGTCCACCCTAACAAAACCGTTACAAGATATATACATGTCAATGGTTGGTTACATCCGATTCTCAAATACATTACCATTAATTTTGTTACACTAATAAGGGGATAAACATTACTCTTTCAATATTATAGCCAATGTTAATAAGAAGTATTTGATACCAGTTATAGCGGAGAAGAAGGGTTCTCCCATTATCCCCTAGTATAGTTTTTCCTACTACACAAGTCATCTTTTGAACATTGATTGTTCAATTGTCAGTATTGTTGAGGGAAATGTATAGGTAACTTTGTTTGAAATGGTTTCATAACAACCATTTGCAAATACGCTAGGTTCTCCTATTACCTCCAAGAACATTAAATCCTTACACACAAGTAATGTTTTGAATTGTAATGGTTCAATTGTCAAGATTGTCGAGGGCCTGGAGTAGGTAATGTTACCCATACATATTTGACTCACATTATAGCAATGTAGGAGTGTTACCCCCATTAACCCCGAGAATGGTCAATCCTACTACACAAGTGATTGTTTGAACAAAATTAGTACAATGTTCATAAAAATTGTCGAGGGCCAAGTATAGGTAATGTTACTGGAAAAAAATTGATATCCATTATAGCAATAAGAGAGGGTACGCCAGTTATCGCCCGGAACAGTCAATCCTTTTCCATGTTTGTTTGGCTTTCAATTGCAAAAAACGTTCAACCATGGTACACAAGTAATAGTTTCACATAGACATGTTTGTCTGTTAACATTGCGCATATGTGGTTGCAGATAATCAAATTCAAGACTGCAAAGTAATGAGTTGTACAACTTTCTCAATGTTATTGATATGAGGTACGCTGACGGATCCTTGCAACAATAACTCATGGTTAATGAATAACTTTGCAAGTGATTATGTCATTGAATATGATAATTTAAAATATTTATAATTTAATTACCTCGGACCTTGTATTTGGGCTACTTTGTATATGAATTTGGGCTAAAAACATTTATGGCCCATTCAAATAAGCGACGTCATTGTGTTTTCGATAACCTGTCAATCAGACCGATTATGAGTAGCGAGATCGTAAACATGTGTTTTAACCCACAGCTGACCAAACCGAGATTTTTAAGTTAATTGGGCATGTTGTTACATTTGGCCCAGAATCCCTAATGTACGACGTCGGTTAGGTAGTCGCTCATAGGTCGTAACTATCGAGTAGAAGTACGACACATAAGCGATGTCGTATTCATCAAATAAACGACACCATATGGACCTGATTATTTAAACTATCGAAGCTCCACCTATTCACATTCCCTAAGTTGATGTCGCACATTTAACCGTTAAAATCCTCCTTTAATCTGCCACAAAATAGTCAGTTGTAACCGTCAAATCGCCTACATATAAACATACTCATCTCTTTTAAACAATCTTCATCCAACTGACGACCATATACTACAAGATATCAAAACCTAGACAAGGTTAGAATTCGAACTGGTTTTCTACCATTTCTATGCTAAATCTTCAGGTTACAATTCCTAGTTGAACAAAATGTGTTGCTCTACTTTTATTTACACTATTTTTTAGTTTCTTATTATGGTTGATTTGGTGTTTAGTCTCTTTGGTTATTGGTTTACATTGTTGTTATAGGTTTCAATGAAATGGGGTGGGTGTGGTCGTAGATAATATGATTTATGCATGTATGTTTCCTAAGTGTTAATGGTTTGGGGCAATTTTGATCATTAGATATGGATTTTTGACCATTCACTAGCATGTCGCTAATTGTTCGATCATGTTGACTCATTTGCGATGTTACACACTCATAATAACCTAAATATGCAACGTTTCACATAGTATTCTACTGAACCAAATTGTATGCAAAATGATAGCGAGTTTGGTTATACATTAATGTGCGACGTCGCATGTAGTATTCTGTTAGACTGAATTGTATGAGACATGCTAGAAACTTAGTTCTACCATCTTTTTATCCCTAAATCTTTGTACATATTACTGATTACTGTATATGAAAATGTCCCACAGATGCCAGTGAAGCAGACTACAAAGCGTTCCACAGGCAAGGCAAAGGAGGTGGACAGGGTACCTCCTGTTTTAAAATGGCAAAAGCTAGTATCCCCCTCCACCGACAACCTTTGACGATAAGCGGTTCATTGACGAGGAAAATGAAAATCGCTACTAGTTATTTAGAAAATGAGGATTAAGGTGGTGAAGGAAATGGAGCTCAAGGATGTGCAGCCACTACACTAGACATTTAAAGCGTTAGGGATGGAGAGGTAGATTTCCCTAGATAAGCCTACCTACGAGGCTGAGGTGAAAGAGTTCTATTTGAACTTTGATTGTTGAAGTTTCAGGAAATTCAAGACCCGAGTGAACAGGGTGGACATGGAATTAACTAGTGAAACCATCAACGAGGGTGCACGGTTGGTGAAAATTAAGAGAATTCGGTTGAAAGACTAAGCTTCTACTGCCGGGACTCGTAGCCAAATAGGGTCCCCAAAGATGATAGTCTGGGGCGTTGGATCCCAAACGAATAGTGAAAATATATTTCAAGGTTGACGCGGGAAACAACATCTTCAAGCTAAGGGACATCAAGATTGATGTTTCTCCAATGCCTCATCTTGGCTGGCCATCTTCTGAGTCTACGATCAATAACGTCATCCTCCACTGGCGCATTGCCAAGAACAAGGTTATTAACCTCGGTCACACCATCACCCAAGAGATATACAATGTGGTTGTCGTGCAAAAGAGCCAAACCCTTTCATATGGGAACGTAATCACTGCCCTGATGGAGAAGAAGAATGTTCCCATCAAGTCTACGCATAAGATCGTGCCGAGTACTATGATGGGAGTTACTTTAGCCAGAAATATTGGCATTGAGAGGCGGGGATTTGGATTGATTGCAACATCTCCAATGCTAATCTTTATGCAACATTCACCCCCCACGGTGAGGTTACTACATTGCGCTCCATCGTTGGCCATCCTACACCTTCCACTCTTGGCCCATAAACTGTTATGAAAATTGTTTTTTTACTATCTTACTCTAAAAATATAATTTAATTTATCCATATAATAATAATGATATAAACATAATTTTCATTGTGTCAGGTCTCAAATAGAGTACCTAGAATATGCTCTTGAAGGGCATGGTCGAGATTAAGGAACTTGCGTTGCTTTTGGAATGAAACTAACAACGTATCTTAGCTGAACTGGCGGGCATGGGGGCACTTAGCACTGGAAGAGGAAATAAGTAAGTTGAAGATGAATATTTAGAGGACTCCGAGGATAACATATCCAATTCAGTGGCCAACAGTGAAGAAGAAACAGATTCCAGTGAATTTCCCGGTGACAATGTTGGCAATGAGGTGGTTCATGAGGTTGAGGATAAGGATGAGGATTCGGGGGTTACCAACAGTTCGACGAAGGATGATGTGTAGCCTGTTATGCCCCCTGATGCCCCCTGATAGATTCTGTATAATGTCTAATGAATTATATTTTAGTTGTTCATGTTGGTTTTAAATAATGACTTGTGTTGCATTTTTTGTATTGAATTTGTGTTGTTAGCGATCGTACACTAAGATATGATTATTTTATTTTCTTAATTACTAATCGTAGACTACAATGACATAGGTCCAATGGTTGTAAACTTGGAATGACGACTTGTAGTTTTTCATTCCAAGTTCAAGTTTATTTTTGAAACTGCTTATTGAACTGCAGTTCGTAGGATGCAATGCCGCACGTATGTCGCATCCTTATATTCGGCTGAACCGATAACCTACCGACGTATTTGCGATTCTGCATGAATTAAATTAATTTTGTACATATAGCCTCTGTCTCCGATCGACTCCCTTACCAACATTGTGTTCAACATCAACATCTATTTTTTTTCTAGAGCACAAGGAAAATGTGCGATGTCTCTAGGGGGAGCTCAGTCACTTCATTTTTTCAATCTACTAATATGACGACATCGTCAATTATCAATCTGAAGCCATCACTTATGTGATTCGGATCAAAATTGGAATGACATTTGATTTAAATTTTTTATAATAACCTAAAGCACATAATATACATTCTACAAGGTTTGTAAAATGTTTTCTACATCTATTCAATGTCTTCTTCCTCTTCTTCTTCTTCGTCTTGGGATGCCGTTCAATCCACATACCTTCCTCGGGTCTCTCTGCAAAGTTAGATCCACCTCAATTATTTCTTCTTGGCCGAAAATATTTGAGTAATGTAGCGTTTTTGGAATAATGTCAGACATTGAAGATGGACTAACCTTCCCCACAAATTGACTTTTGCCTTGAATGACCACTGATTTACTAGAATCACAAGGATCGTCAACATAGAACACTTGTGTAGCCTGTGAAGCAAGAATGTACGGAACTCCAGTCGAACGTGTCTTCGTCAAGTCGACGACTGTAAAACCAAGGTCATCAATCGATCCACCCGCAGTGTTGTCCACTCATTTTCATTTGAAAATTGGGACCCTGGAACTCGTGTAGATGAATTCCCAAATTTCCTCAATCACCCAATAGTTAAATTTCTATCCTTCATGCTGCTGACATGTAATGTTTTTGCAACTATGCTAACACCACTATTTTGAGTTGCAGTGTGTCACATTCAAGGGTTGAGAAGGTAAACTCATTCATGTAAAAGTTAGTGAAAGAAATTGATGTAGTTTAAGGCATAAAGGCTAACCAGTTCAAGGTTTCACCATGACTTTCTCCGTCTACTGTTTGCCGTAACCAATCAATGAAAGTGTAATTGTGTTCTGCAAGGACTTGCTTCTCCGACCAACCGGGGTGCCTCTCTTGATAGAGACCATGTGCATATCCATGTATGGGCGAACCACATCAGAAATTTGCAAGACATACAAGTGCACTTTCATCAACTCGTCATGGGTTAATACCTGAGTTACTCCTATTCGTAAACCTTTGTCACCAACTCTTTCTCCATGTCGTGGTTTTGGTACACAAACTTACTCTTTGTTCTTCAAGAATTCCATACAGTATTCAACCACCTCCTTGGTCACATACCTTTGCACTATACTGGCATTCGGGTGAAATTGACTTTTCAAATAACCCTTAAATATCTTCATGTAACTCTGAAAGGGATACATCCATCGAAGATAAACCGCACAAATCAATATTTCCTGAACAATGTGAACCAACAAGTGCACCATGATGTCAAAAAATGAAGAGGGAAATACATCTCTAATTTGCACAACACGATAACTATCTCCTCCTGCATTTCCTCCAGTTTACGATGCCTAATTTCTTTACAACTAATTTCCTTGAAGAAGTGACACAGACGGGTAAAGAACTACCTAATGTGATTTGGAAAGATGGATCTGATCGCAAATCAAACAATGTGAATTGTGCAATTTCATACTCCTCAATCTCAATCCCTCATCAGACACCAGATTACTAACCCGTGATGAATACCCCGTTAGGATATTGATACCTTTTAGGATATAGCCTATCAAGTCTTTCTCAGAATTTGAAAGTGTGTAACTAGCTACAAGCAAGTACGTCTTCGTGGCCTCCGCCACCGGGGCCAAATCAGGTCTAATTCCCATTTCGACCATATCTTTCCTAGACTAGACACCGTCATTTGGCTTACCTGGGATATTTATCAAAGTACCAACCAAACTGTAGCATACATTCTTCTCAATATGCATGACGTCCAAACAATGCCGGGTGTCAAGTATCTCCCAATACGGTAGGTCAAAGAATATGGACCACTTCTTCCAACTACTGGTAACTTTAGGTTTCCCTTTTCTCTTGTCAAAGTTGTTACATACATCTCTGATGAGACGTCAAATGCATGTATTTTCCAAAGTATTTAATATCTCTTTTGTTATCTTTTTGTTGGAATATTTCTATATTTAGGTAGGTCTACACCATAAAGGGTTTAGATAACCGTTTTCAGTTTTTGTATCTAAATCCTTCATTTTAACCTAATTTTAGTTTAATGGATTTTTGGTCCTTATGAGCAATTAGATTCCTTTTGGTGAGCTTAATTTGTAGATTTATCGTAAGTACTTCAGAGTATTTTAGTGAAGATCATTCTCAAGGATGGTAAAATATTGAAGGTCACAAGTCAAAACGTGGTGGAAGATAAAAAAGGTCGAAGAAGGAAGGCAAAGAAGCGGATGAATTGTGATCCGGAAGTTTGAACTGAGTCTGGGAATTATTCGAGAAGAACTAGCCTCTGAGAATGGTACCACTGGATTCGTCTTTGTGAATACTATAAAATTGATTATAAGAACTCTCAAAACGGATAAATGATTCACCCGTGGCGAAGCAAATAAGAAGATGACAGCAACTCCTCCGCGGCCCGCAAAATCATACCAGAATTTGACACTTTTGCCTCCCCCCCTCAATTTCCTTGGACTATAAATAGCCCC
>JAULKK010293165.1:0-13162 GCA_032355705.1 Rubia peregrina
TGTGTTTAACGATTATCGTAGGACCAAGTTCAATTTGAAAGTCATACTTTTTTGCACGATAAATGATTTTTCAGCTTATGGTGATCTTTCTGGTTATGTGGTTAACGGTCACGACGCATGTCATGTGTGCGAGAAAGGTACTGATTTCCAGCAGCTAAAGAATGGTAGGAAGACCGTGTATCTTGGCTGTCAAAAATTTATTCCTACGAAGCACAAGTTACGAGACGATGCAATTCATTTCATTGGCAAGAGGAAGAGGAGGAAGGCACCAAGAATATTGAGTGGTTTTTCCATCCACAGCAAGGTGAGGAAATCAAATCTTGTCCTTGGAAAAAATATATCGAAGGTGGTTGCCCCTAACGATGGACCATGGAATAAAAGATCGATTTTCTTTGATATACCGTACTGGGAGAAATTAGAGATTCGCCACTGTCTTGATGCGATGCATATAGAGAAGAATGTGTGTGAGAGTTTAATTGGAACTCTCCTAAACATTCCTTGGAAGACCAAGGTAGCTTGAATGCACGGAAGAAGTTGGTTGAACTGGGTATAAGATTGGATTTAGCTCCGGAGGTGAAAGGTAAGAAGATGTACTTGCCACAGGCCCCTTACGGTCTTTCAATGACTGAGAGAAAGTCGATTTGTGAGTGTATTAAGGGTTCAAGGTACTGTCTAGCTACTGTTCCAATGTAAAGCAGTTTGTGAACGATGAATTACGTCTGAAAGGTTTGAAATCACATGATTGTCATGTCTGGATGCAACAAATCGTTCCCGTTGCTATCCTGAGTGTCATGGAGGAGAAGGAGGTGAAATTTTGCATCATAGCGTGTGTTTTTTCTTCAACTCCATTTTTCGTAAGAATATTAGCAGGAAACAGCTTGATGATTTGGAACGTGAGGGGATTGTAGTGTTGTGTTTGTTTAAGAAGTAGTTTCCCCCAGCATTTTCGATATTATAGTACATCTCGTTATCCATGTGATTAGGGAAATCAGAATATGTGGTCCAGTGGGGATGCATTGGATGTACCCGTTCAAGCGTCACATGAGGGTCTTTAAGGCCTACGTACACAATCGTAGCCAACCTGATGCCAGTATTATGCAGAAGTATGTCACAAAGGAGATAATTTATTATTGCACTACGAATTTGATTGGGAAGACAACACGTGGAGTTTTGCAGCATGTGCAAAGTGGAAGGAATAATGGAATCCCACTGTCTAAAGGTACACTTTACACTCCCTGCAATGCTGAGTTGATGAAAGTACACCTTTATGTTTTGCAAAACAGTAGTGATGCTGTAATAAATGTTGAGGAGCACATTTCATTGTTGGAGGAACTCCATTCGGAATAGCCATAAAAAATACAACTGGAGCATTCTTCAACTTTTGTCAACTAGTTTTGTCATTGTTGCAATGTGGGTGGAATGCCTGCTAGGATTCGTGTGTTTGCAAGGACACCCAACTGCAAGATGAAAAGATACTAGGCCTTCGACATGAATGGATTTAGTTTCTCTTTAGTTGACAAAGATAGCAAGAGTACTGCATAGAACATCAGGGTTTATGTTGAATCTGAATCCATGTGCTAGTCGAGCAAGAAAGACAAAAACCCTATCGTTGCTGTTATATCCTTTTATGGTGTGATCGAGGATATTTGGAAGTTGGATTATATGGAGTTAAAATTTGTTGTTTTTAAGTGTCGATGGGTCAAAAACTGTGTAGGTGTCCATTTTAAGAAGCCCACGAGTTTTACACTGGTGGACCTGAATCGAGTCAGTTACGAGAATGACAGGTTCATATCTAGCCACCCAGGCTTGGAAAGTATTTTATATTCAGGACCCAAGCACTAAGAAGTGGTATGTTGTCCTACATGGGAAGAAATTTTATTTTGATGATGAAATCGATTGCCCAGCTAAATTTGACACTTGGGAGTTTCCATCCACGTTCCCATATGTTGACAACCACATGGGAACAGTTTGTGGGTGGATGAGAATGGTCATATTGTGGGTGGTGATGTAGTACTTAAACGTAAAAGATAGATATTTAGTGTTTCATATTTCCTTCTATTTTGTAGGCTATTGTAACTTTTATAAAGAGACCAAATGAAATTTAAGTGGTCCCAATTGTTCCAGATTAAGACATTGATTAATTATATCTGTTCAATGGTCAATTTATTGTAGAATCTGCATTAGAACCGGTTAATACTAGTTTAAAAAGATAGAGCACATGCTCTATTCTTTGTAGGCAGCTGCTTCAGGCTGCCTTCGACACTATGTGCACCGGTATTTTATACAATAGCACCGGTTTATATACCGGTACTCAGCACTTAGAAAAAAAATGGCCTAAGCCTCTGCCCACTTGAAAAATTAAAGTCCAAATTTAAAGCAGGCAGACACAGCTACTTTTGTCAATTAGGCACCAGTGTTTTGAATTTTTAGCACCGGATTATATACTGGTGCTCAACATTTAGGGAAAAAACAAGCCTTAAGCCTCTTCCCACTTCCACATTTAAAGCAGCCCAATGGAGCTATTTTTTTCCAAATAGACACCGGTTTTATGATCGTATTAGCACCGGCATGCATACCGCTGCAGTTAGATGCAATTGCTTTTGTCAAATAGGCACCGGTTCGTTGAACTTTTTAGCACCGGATTGTATATCGGTGCTCAATAGTTAGACAAAAAAACAAACCTTAAGCCTCTGCCCACTTCAAAATTTAAATTTCACATTTAAAGCAACCCAACGCAGCTACTTTTTTCAAATAGGCACCGGTTTTGCACTCGTATTAGCACTGGCTTACATACCGGTGCTCAACAATTAGGAAAAAATAAACCCTAAGCCTCTGCCACATCCAGAATTAAATTCCACATTTAAAGCAACCCGAGCCAGCTGCTTTTTGTCAAATAGGCATCGGTATGAGGATTGAACCGGTGCTGAAATCCCCGAACACGTTTAGTTTCTTTAACATTCCTTCGTTTCATTGTCAATATCTCTTTTGACATCGACATCAACATCAAATAAACTTCAAGTTGTCTTTTAATACACTTCAAGGTAATATCGTCTGTTCGCATTGCCCTTAGATTGATCTCATATAATGGAATCTTGTATTTGGCAGTGAATACATAGTCAATGACACGTGTTAATACTCAAAACTTAAACATGGATTGTTTGCATTCAGTTATGGTTATAATTTGGATTCATTGTTGATTTTATTTTATCTTATACATATTAGATGATTATTTTATGGATAATCCGACGGTCATGCTGTTAGAAATCTTTACAATTTTTAGTACATTCCTTTGCACACAAGGTGTTTGATAAAATGCTCCTATGTCCAATAAAGGTTATGGCCCCCCAAAACTCCAAGTAAGAGGCCTAGGAAAGAAGGATTTTCTTTCATGGCAAGTGGATCTCAATCGAATAAGTTGAAGGATATGTTTGTGTCCAAGGAGGCCTTGTTGTTAGCCCAAAATTATCGGCTGCGGAAGCATTATCCTGAAGGGGGAGTAGAAGTAAATCCATCTTTTAGCAAAACCATTAAACTTTTGGGATGGGAAAACTTTTGTGCAACTCCACCTACCTTTAATTTGACCATCGTCGGAGAGTTCTATGCAAACCTGCGGTGTCAAATAAGCTCCAAAATAGTATTATGCTGTGGAAAATTAGTCCCTCTATCTCCAACCGCTATCAATGAACTGTACGGATTGCATAAGGAATCGAAGTAAGAGGACGAGCGGTTATCATTGTATAAATTTGATTTCACTGAGCCGTCCGTTAATGATTTTAAAAGAATAGTGCAATGCATCACAAGGAACGGCACGAATATTAATGATTTAGTGTTTCCTGAGAGGACAAAAAAATTGAAGAAATTACTTACATCTAAAATGAATGTGTGGTATCTTCTCGTAGCATGCCATTTTGACCCAGTTACCATGAACACCGAAGTTTACAAGTGTCAGATAATTGTATTGTATGCAATTAAAAACAAGCTTGGTTGGAATGTTGGACATGTATTGCATTGGAATCTTAAACTGGACAAGGACAAGACATGAACCTATAGTTTTTGTAGCCTCATTTTGTTACTGTGTTCGAAAGCAGGGGTACCAAACTATGATAACGAAAAATTTAGCCACCTGATGGCGCCAGTCTCTGTAGATTCATTTTGCAAGGTTGGACCAACGCAATCTGCACCGTCCATTGAATCCAGTATTTCGACATTGGAGGCAAGGTTTCAAAGTTTGCAACTGGACTGCCAAATGCAACAAAAATGGTTTGACCATATGGGGAAAGTGATGAGCTACCAATTTCTAGAAACTATTAATGCATTTGGGCATTTCCCGTTGTTCAGCAACAATGAGAACATGTAGGTCATTCATGTGGGATCACGTCGCATGACTTGGAAAATACAGCGTTTGAGGAATGGGAATTGTTTTTGCGTTACTATTCTTGAAATTCAAAGATTATGTTAAGTTGTTCTTTCTTAATTCCCATGATGTTTTTGGATGTAGCACAATAATCTAACTCTTTCTTGCCAAAATGTTAGTGTAGTCTTTACATTTTAATAAACAATGCATATATATAATGTTGCTTGAACGTTGTCATATAAATTTGTGGGTTATCTATGTTGAAGTGGAATCCTGCACGGGTTTAATTCTATGAGCACCGATTTATGTACCGGTGCTCAACCCTAAGGCACTGGTACAATACACAAATGCACCGGTTAGAAAATATTGGTTGCGGTAATTAACTACTACGTGTACTATAATTCTATTTTTCCAAAATGAAAATAGCAATAAATTACTTTCATTAAATCAAAGTTGATAAACCTACAATGCCAAAAATCTTGTACTATGGAGCAATACTCCTTGTGTAAACAAACATATTGGCCACACGGTAATTTAATAAGAATTAGGTGTAGTGATCCAAGTTCTCAAACAAGGCACTTCCCATGTCCAAAACACATATTTAAGCTCCCAAGATATTGAATTTCATTTTTGCTAATCCAATTTCAGATTCCAATAATTCCAAGATTATTGGAGGGACTAAACTACAAAAACTAAAAAGTTGATCGTGACTCCAAATGGAATTTTGCTTCATGTTAATCGAACATGTGACCATCCTAATGTATTTTCCAAGCTAAATACAAAGTTGGTATCATTGATCGGCAAAGAATGAGTCTTCTTTAAAGATCTCAAAAACTCTTCATTACCACTAGATAAGTATCAGTCATTTACTCTGGAACGTAAACTAGCATTTTTCCTCGAATGACTTACAATGAAGTTCTATATTTTTTTACTATAATTATTCTATAAAATGAAATTTCATGTGGAGGGTAGTAGTGGAATGTTGTGTATTGAATATAACCATAAGACGGACTTATTTGTAATTATTTTTTAATTGATTATATAACACATTTGAACAATAAAACCCATAAACATGTTCATATACAATGCATAAATTGAATTATTGATAATGAAATGGTAATTAATAGCCACATGAACGTGTTAAAAAATTTGGGCAACAACAAAAAAATATTAAAGTTGAAATTTACATTTCAACACTGGTAACAGAAATGAAATACCGGTGATAGTATGAGGCGAGGGAAAAGATATTGTTTAAATATTCTAAAACCATATGGCAGGAATACGAAAACATCATGGCACCGGTATGTTATCCTAATAACACCGGTTTATCAATCGACGGTCAGCACTTAGATTAAAAACCAACCTTAGCTCTCTACCCATTTCAAGAAGTAATTATGCATTTAAAGCGGCTTGATGTAGCTTCTTTTAGGTACAAAGGCACCGGTTGTCCATTCCCATGGAACCGGTTACAAAACCGGTGCTCAGCACTTAGGAGAAAAAATCCTTGAGCTACTAGCCAGTTCCAGAAACAAATTGTGTATTTAAAGCAGCCTGGCACAACTTCTTTATAATAAAATATGCACCGGTATTACTTACATTTTCAACAGTTCTTGTACTGGTGCTCGACACTTAGAAAAAATTCTAACGTTAAGCCTTTGTCCACTCTCAGTTTGAAATTGTGCATTTAAAGCAGCTGCTTTGATTTTAACAAGCACCAGTATGTTCATATATTAACACATGCATGTTCTTACATTTTCACTGGTTGTAGCATCAAAATAATATATTTAGCACTGGTATCCCCACATATATAAGTGCCATTTTTGGTGATATAAAAACTCTCGAAGCCCAACTGCCATCAGTTAAAACTTCAACGACGGCGGTTACGCATTGCCTTCCACCCTTAACTCCACTTCCGTCATTAACTCTGGCCCACTCCATAACTTCCCACGTCTTCCACTCATCATCCCTATTACTCTCCCTCATAAACCCCTCGTCCTCCCCATCAATCTCCCCCATAAATCCCTGGGTAACTTCTCTGTCTCCTCAAAACTCTCTGCCATCAACTACAACGAGCAACTCCATACCACCGGTGATATTGGGTGGCAACTCCATTTCAAAGGCATCGGCGAGCACCTCCATAAATCGCTGGCCGTAAGGAATATAAAGCCAAGGGCATCGGCGAACGACTCCATAACTCGCCATTAGGCTTCGCCGCTTGGGTCCAAACACCGAGGACACACCGACCTTCTCTACCGCTAGGGTATTCATTTTTCTGGGGAAAACAAAGCCGGCGAGTACTCCTTCTCCGCCATTAAACACATCCCATTTCCGGCATAGAAAAGGTTAGTTTCCATTGATAATGTAGATAGAGTTTTGGATTTTGCCATTAGATTGTGAAAATATAAGGCTTGATGTGTTAGAGTAATGTGGTTTGATGAGGCACTTGGATTTGTATTCCAGTGTGGTGTGATTTTATTCAATATCATGCATGGCGATATTTGGATGTGTTCGTTGCAATAATATAGTTAGTTTCCATTGTGGATAAAGTTTCAGGTTTTTCATTTACGTTCCATAAAATTGATTGTGAGAATTTGAGGCTTGGCTTGATAGAGTATTTAGGATGAATGTTCAACTTGGATTTGTATTCCATTGTGGTTTAATATTCTGTGATTATCATGCATGTCGATGTGTCAATGGCTTGATGTGGTTCTCTACGATTTGGAATGTTTTGAATTGTGAATGTCGGATTGGCTTGGTCCCTTGAAATGTTAGATGGGTTTGTGGATTTGGACTGCATAATTTTGACATTTAAGTAGTTTTCTTCGATGAAAAAGAATGCAAAAATACTTAATGGACGATGCATTAGTTAGAGAGTACCAAACCCTAATGATATAGAATACACTTTTTCTCCTATTAACCCTCACTTCGTTTGTGATAGTTGTATAATCCTCCCAAGGGGAAGAAAATCACTGTTGCGACCAAGAGAAAAAAGGGAGTTGCACCCAGCAAAATTGATGAACAGATCGAGTCTGCCACACCCATCGTTTCCCTAGCTATACAATTTGAGAAACCCAGTGAGGACAATGATGTAGTGTCATCCTCATCAGGATGAGGAATCTCCGGCCAAAAAAGGTCCCAAGAAGAAGGTCAGGACAGATGATGTTTCCAAGGCGAGAGGAAAGAATGGCAGAGCCTTCAAAAAATTTGAGATTTGATCTTAGTGCAAAGAGTGGGGTATAACCACATGTCAATCGGTGATGCTCACGAAGGAAAGAGATCTAGTGCCGGTACAATTCAGTCTATCTGACATGGTCTGCATGAAGAATTGGATCGCATGGAACGCATATTGTCACTAAACATTCTGGCGGCGAATCAAGTGTGAGACACACATCCGCTGGAAAAACGTACATGATGACATCAAGGAGAAAGCTTGGAATGACATCATGGTAATTCTATTTCATGATAGAGATTATAGTATTTTCATTAGTATTATTACAAATTCACTCATTTTAAAAATTCAAATGCAGACGAGCTTCAAGTTTGAGCAGAAATTGACCCCTGCACAGCCTCAAAAATTGAAGGAGGTTGTGTACATCGATGTCAACAACGCCCACCAGAACTGGAAATCAAAAATTGCCAAAAAAATACATCCATAAGTTGGAAAATGGCACTTACAAAAAGATGACAAACCCATGGAAGAAGTAAAATTGGATGGAGGCAAAGGACTGGAACGGATTCTAAAAAATGAGGGCAACACCCAAATTTAAGGTAACATGTTTATGAACATTCCTATCTTCACATTTCAATTTCATTATGAGTTACTTATATCGATTACGAATTACCAGCTGATTTTTTTTGGTATGGATAGAAAATCAGTGCAACGTCTACCTCCTAATCGAAGAGAAAGGTTTACACACATCGGACCAGAAGGAACGGTTACTCGGGAAAGAATAATTGAGAAAAAGAATGAATAAGAGAGAGCAAAACTGGCTTCCCGGGGCATGACGGAGGAGGAAATTGAGAACATGGACTTCACTGTGGACCAATCATTGGTCTACCTCGAGTCCACCAAGCTGACAGATAAGACCACATACAGTGACCCGAAGAGCAGAGTCGTCGTTGAAGATACTGTAAGTATTTTCAAATAATTGGTCATTTTAATGTTTATATTCTAAATAACCATGTTTACGTGTTAATTTCATTTTTAATTTTGCTTTTTATATTTTACTACTATCACAAATACGGACGAATAAGGAGGCAGCTAAGGAGACATTGGTCCTGGAACCTATGGTTGACATCCCGATAAAGGTAACTGGCAAGGAGGATCACTCGGGAAGGTATAGGTGTACTCAGACCAACCTCCCAAAACATGTTGTCGTACCCCATCTATCCCGGAGCTGGATCAAATGCAGTAGCAGCTCGTCTCCCAGCTCAGCAATAAAACAGAAGCAACCTGCAGACCAATCGGTGGTGAAGACGATGGTGGCATACCTTCACTAGCTTGTCAATGGGGATTACAGCAGCTGGAGGGGTCAAAATACTGGTGGGGCTCAATGATCCCAAGACATTCATTGAAAAGACGTTGGGCAAAGTTAGTGCAACACCGACCAAAACTGAGGGTGATCTAAGCGATGAGGAGGTATTAAATTTCATTTTATTTGTGTCCATTAATTAGTATTTTAAAACATATTGTTATATATTTTCTAAAAAATATAGTGTTGTGCTACAATACATAAAAGAATGAGGTGAAAGTTTCTTTGTTCGTGAAGCAACAAGAAAAGTCTAGGGCTATGGTGGCGAAAGAATTTCTCCAGAAAAAATGCCACAGTCATACATCAGCAAGTGGAGTTGCTCATGTCTGAGTTTCTAACCCTGTATTCCATACCAGAGAGGGATTTCCTCCGTCAACCACATATTCGTCGATGTTGGGGGAGTTTTTGGACATGTCTTTAACTGGCTGTGAGTTTGATCGACCAGGATTTAGATACCCCAAATGAGCAGGAGAAGGAGGTGCCTCTCACTAATTCCTCCAAAGAGGAATGAGAATTCCTAAAGGTCCCCGAGGAAGAGGTATTTCAATTAATTTTTTATGCACATATTTTTAATGTGGTAGATTTTCGAAGTGTTGAAATGCTAATAGAGAAATTACATTGTTTCATTATCACATGTAATAGCCTGTCAATACTTCATCGACGCAGCCATCCGGTTTAACAGCCAACTACAGGTCGGGAAAATAATATTTTGAGATGTCAATCAAGCAGCTGAAATTGGTAATTCTATGAAACCACGTTACTATTCTATTTGGACAAGTTTCATGTACTTAATACATCTTTTTTAACAGGCCAAATACAGATTAACTGTCGCAAATTAACCGAGTATCCAATGATGAGGGGGTTCATCAAACATTGCAATAAGGTGGAAACGAAAATGAATGCTACTAGGAAGGTTGTGAATTTCACCCAATTTCCTGTATCCACATTTGCTAGAGACACTGACATCGAGCAAATCTTTGAATTTGGATGAAAGCTCGGCAATTGTCATGGCATGACATGGAGCTCGAACTCCCAGCTAGATTTGTAGATGGGGTGAGTTTCAAATTGATCAATTTCCATTTTCGGTTACATATAATAGCGATGACATAAATTGAGTTGTACACTAACAGGTACTTATGGAGTAAAAGTGAAAGGCACGAACAAGGGGAGAATCCAATTCTGTGTCGCAAACACATGAAGAAATGACACAGGTCATAAGGAGGATGACATCAATAGTCGGCTTGCCCTCATCTGGCAAACTGTGGTTGCATCGGACGCCAACATTTTTTGGTGCCCTACTGCAGGAGGTCAGACACATTACATTAATGTTAACATACTATAGTAAAATTCACATGAAATATTAATTTGTTAATTGCTAACGCATGTCACATTGGTTCCTCATCCTCATTTGTCCTGGTACAAACAATGTCTTAACATTGGACACACTCACCGGCGGTATACAGTATGACGATTACGTTGGTTCCCAAGTTCTTGCAAGGTATTAATATCCATTAAATAAGACTTCATTCTTGCCATGAAATTTTCAAAGTTCATCTCATAAATAAAATTTTCCCAGGCTTACATGTCAATATGAGAGGGTGAAGAGGAAAAATGAACCCTCGGTCGATTTCAGTTGGAAGATAACACTTATCAACGTAAGTATTCACCATAATACTTTACACATACTTTATAGTTTTCCTTCTCACCTTACACAAATCATACATTATGTATTGCCGTATTATTATAGCTTAGCACCGAGGATACGGAGGTAGCTGGGAAGGCGGCTACTATGTCATGCTATTTCTGGAGGAGCTGGCCATGAAGACAACTTCGAGTAATCCACTTGATGTAAGTATAAAAAAAACTAAACATATAACAAAAAAAATTAATCGAATCGCAGGTTTTTCTAGAAGGCCAAGGGCAATACCACCCCTAAGAACTTCAAGGGGTGGCGAACAGATGGTGCGGGGCATGGCTTACTAATTATGCAAAACAGACTAAAAATAATCCAGTGAACTTTAATTGAAAGTTATGTTTGAATGGGTGATGGGAGGATGTGTATTAACATTGATATTTCATACTTTCTTTTATTTTATCATTTTTGGATTCATTTTTTCTTCAATAAAAAATTTACAATTTCTTATACAGTTCTGTGGGATTAAATATAATCTATTTTCCCCGTTGGTTGATCCGGGATGGTGCCCAAATTTAAAAATGAACCTACCCAAAAAAATTTTGAAAACCTAGCACCGATCATTTCTTTAACTTAGTACCGGTGCTATAATTTGTAACACATTGTACATTTATTTGATACCGGTGCTACTATTAAATTTTATACCGGTGTTAAGAAGCATACTACTGATTAGAATTTCCGGTGCTAAAAATACCTAAACACCGGAACAAAAAATGAAACCGGTGCAAAATAAATAAACATCGGCATTGATTTGGCATACCGGTGCCCATTATCTGTATATCCTAGTGTATCTTTGAGCACCGGTATGGATATGAATTAGCACCAGCACAAGTCATATTGTTGTGCAATATCTTGATCTAGTCATGCCCTTTTTGAACACCTGTATCAATTTTTTTGCACCGGTTCTATTCTTGCCGGAGCTCAATTCTATCACCGGTATGGTTAACTAGTGCTCATTACTCTCCAAATTTGCATCAGGTTATTTAGGCATCGGTATGACATGCAGCAAAATAACAGTGCCATTGTGATATCTATCGGTGCCTATGGGGGTTTTCAGTTGTGCGTACAGCGTACTACACCAGCTCACATAAAAGAATGAGGTAAAAGAAATTCTATCACTTTTCATAGAATGGAGAAACGTAGTAAATTATTTTGAGACCAACTAAGGAGGAAAACTGTAAAGCTTATCATAAGATCGGATATTGTTTCAACGGTTAAAGTCCGGTGATAATCTCAAAACTAAATTAACTTCAACTTCCTATAGTGACATTTCCAGTAGTGGTGGCTGGTTGGGGTGGTCAAGTGGCTAATGATAGTGCAGTACGGTTGCTTCTCAACCCTTCACCAGTTGGTGTGTAAGCCAATGAGGAATCCATACTGATATGGCGTGACCAGAAATAAAAGTTCTGCATCATAGAATTCATCATTTCTCTGAACCTTAATGGTGAAAGTGGAGCTGCAAATGCCTCACAAACAGCATTAATACAGCAATACAAATAAGTCCCACATTGATTCAAATGTAAAGATTATAAATTAATAACCTTGTACTCTGGTAATTTAAAGACCATGTTGCGATTATGGGAAACTAAAGAGTAGTTGTTCATACTAGTATGAACTGGGCCGACAGGAAGGAGCCAACTATATTAGTTAGGGTTTTCACGGAGGACTGCTTATAAGCGAAACTGGTTTATTATAAAAGTTTGGGAGGTCAGAATTTGTTTTTTTTTTCAAAAATAATTTCAATTTTTTATATAAAATAAGCAGATTTGTATGAGTTTACCAAACATTAAAAGGGTGCTTATATTATAAATAAAGCATTTATAAGTTCTATCAAACAAATCTGTCTCGACAATTTCACTTCTACTGAGCGAGGAATAAGTTTGAGGTGCAATTGTATCTTTCACGTCTAATTTTCGTGTTTCAAAATAAATTCTCGGATACATGTTTCGTGAAAAAAAATGTAATTTTTAAAATTAATATAAAGACAAAAATAATTTTTTATCTAGAGTATTTTAGATTTATTGAAATATGTATATTGATATTAAAATTCTAGAATTTTTAGATATGCATAATCGGAGATATTTATAATAAAATATGTGTGGAATAGTGATTGGAAAAGAAATGAGAAGCTTATTTGAATGAGGGATATTTTGTTAATTTTATACTATAATATTTTAAGTGGAATCTCACGGAAGGTGACCTATCCATAAATTTAATGATACGACACTTTATTTTTTACCTTAAAAATATTTTTAAAATATAGTATTGTATTTTATAAATTTAAGAAAATAATAATTTTTGTTTGAAGGTGAAAAAAAAAAATATATATATATATATATAATAGAACATAAAAACTACAATATTAATATTTAAAAAAAATAAATTTGAAGCGTAATTTAACAAATGCAGTAAGTGAAAAAAATAGAGTGGATTGTCCATAACTTAAGAATATACCACTTGTCAGGAGACCTGCTCATATTTTACTATTTTATAAAGTCTTATTTTAGATCGACAAATCGTTAGATGAGGTCATTTTATAATCTATATAAAATAATACGATGATTTGATATATTTTTTAAAATA
>JAULKK010293184.1:0-13160 GCA_032355705.1 Rubia peregrina
TCCATAGATTCTCTATATCCTTTGGATGACTGTTACCATATACCATAGTTATATAGCATGATACGTTCAACACCTGGATCACAACTTCCATATCAATCCATTGGTCCCCCTTATTTAATGTCAATACTGTAATATAGTCTCTTCTCCAAGCCACCTAGATTCTACCTGTATCCACTATATTGCTATTGGTTTCTAGGTCCCAATGCAGCCCAATTTTTCCCAGACTTTGCTTACATTTTTCTTTTTTTACCTTTGTTACAAAAAGAAGCCAGTAAACCTACCTGATGTGATAAGAAAAATTCCCTTACTTGTTTCTGCTTCACCCCACTATTTACCCCTCCAAGATTCCAGGATAGTATTTTACTTATCATAAGGGGGATCAGCTAAAAGGGTAAATAGATTACCTCAAGGTGCTCTCCTGATACTATGTTCTGCCTGATCTGCTGCTCTGAATTCCTGCAAAAGATTATCTGGTGCAACCTGATTTACAGAATGTGTTTTCTTCCCCCTGCTCACTGGCTGAAAATCTCCTTCACTTTTCGCAGTTTGTAGCTGATGTTCATGTGTCTGTGCCACCTTCTTCTGTTTATGGACCTGTTTATCAGGTTCACCTTTGTGGTCTTTGGGAATTGGCACTATACCTGCTTCTGAACTTGTTTTGGCTCTTTCTCTTCCTACACATGTCCCCATCATGCCCAATCATAGAGCAAAAATTACACTTGATTGGCATCCATTCACTGACAATCTCCTGGCTTTAGAACACATCATTCTCATCCAAATATGGTATTTTATCTGGAATCTTCTTGCCCAGTTCCACCTCAACAAGGACCCTGGCATAACTCAATATGTCCACTTCTCTAGTAGCATTATCAAGTTTCAGGGGAGTTCCTATTGGGCTTAGTATAGTGCTTAGAATCTTCGATTTCCAATAAACTACATCTAACTTTAGGAGTTGGAGCCAAACTGGAACAGTTGCAGGTAGCTCCAGGTCAAGATTCTACACCCATGGCTGAATGATAACTGGTTTGTTGTCGAACAAAATTACCCCATTTTCCAGTACCTGATCCCTCTGAGTTCGCAATGCAAACTTCACCAGAAAGATCCCCGATTTTGCTAACCAAATTTTAGTAATAGTATGCTGCTTCCAAATTCTCTTAAAGTAAGCGTTCATTACAGTAAAAGGTAGGAATTCCCCCAAGAATCCTACACACAACCGTTGTTTTCCATTCCTTAATACTCTCTACCACATATTCCTTGCAGATTTTACCCATAGTCGGACCATTAATTTGAATAGGGGCATAGAATTTTACCTCATCTCTGTCTGATTACTCGAACAGTGAGGTCCAGGAAGGTTCGTTCTCCTTCATCCTCTCTCTCCAGATTTTTGGAGGTGTAGCAGAGGATCCACTATCCGGTACCAATTCCTTCCGTGTATCCAATTTACCCTTTTGTGAGAGAAATGGCACTTGTGGTGGTGGCGTTGCGCTTCCCGATTCCTCTCCTGTTCCCGCACCAGTCACATTACCATTTGCCCCTATTTCCTGGTCCTCCCAATTTTCTAGCACCGTTTCCATCCCTCTTATCTGAGATTTTTGCTTTACCACTGAGAAGTCCTGAATTTGGATTTTGTTTGGGGTTTCCTGAGATCCATATATGATCCTCTTGGCTTGTAGCTTCTTCTTTCCACTCGATTTACCCATTTCTGGTGGCAGGTTTGACTAGCAAAACACCAAATCTGATGGAGGAAGTTGGAAGAAGAGAAACACATACTGGAAGGTGTAATTGCCCCTTTTCAATCAATGAATAATTCAATCAATGAGTACGGTTGATGTAGTTAATGCTATAGTTATTGATTGTTATACTGTGGGGTGTATTATGAATGTGGTAATTTTAAAGTGGAATGGTGTATGTGGTGCATTAATGATCTTGCATGATTTGTATGTGGTAATTAAATTGTGTGGAAGTTTGATTGTTGCACATTTATTGATGCGTCGAGTTGTATCGTACCATCGAGAGGCGGAAGCATGTGTATTCCAAGGTTAGTATGGTTAGCGAAGAATATATTGGTTTTGTGGATGAATTTTTGGAGAATGCTTTTAGTCGTGAGAAGCGAATATAGTATCATTGTCCTTGATTGTAGAAATCAAAATCTTACTAACAATAAGGAAATGTCATGACTCCATTTGTATAGCAAGGGGTTTGCAAAATATTACGTGGTGTGGACATTTCGTAGGGGAAAATCACCACCAGAGGTGGTATTTAGTAGTGAGGTAAAGTGTTTTGGAGGTGCAAAATTGGATGACATGAGTGAGGAGGAAGTTGATGAATTCAGATGGAGGCCTGAGGTTTAGGCTAACTTTCGAGGTGAGAAGGTAGGCCTTGTATCCCGATTGCAAGAAGAAAGACACAGTCATGTCATGGTTAATGGAGTTGTTTAATTTGAAAGGTGTTGGTTCATGGAGTGATACTAACATGAATAAATTGCTTACGTTTCAGAATGAGAAGCTTCCGTCCGGTAATTGTATCTCCAAAAACATTTACGAGGCTAAGAGAATTTTGTGTCTCATGGGAGTGGAGTATGAAAATATACACGCTTGTCAGAACGATTGTGTCTTATATAGGGATGAGTTAAAGGATAAGGATAAGATTTCTTATCCCGTATGTAATTTTTCTCGTTATAAGAAAAGGAAAATGTGGCCATCGGGAGAGAGCTTGGTGTGTCAGTGAGGAGTCGTGTGCCAGCCAAAAATGTATGTGGTACCTTTTGATTATTTCGAGGCTGAAAAGGTTTTTTACGTGGATAAGTGAGATTGCAAAGATGATGACATGATTAGTTACCCGGCTGATGGAAACCGGTGGAAGAATTTTGATAATAGGTATCCGAAGTTTGTTTCTGAACCTAGAAATATGAGAATGGCTTTTTGTACTGATGGTATAAACCATTTCAGTAATATGACTTAGAAACATAGTTCATGGCATGTAATGCTTGCCTTTTACAATATCCCCCGTACTTGTGCATGAAGGGAAATATGTCCTGATGCCTATTATGATTTATGGCCCCTAACAGCTTGGAAATGACATTGACACTTATCTCACCCCTTTGATAGAATATTTGAAAGTGCTATGGTCTGGCGGTGCTATAATGTTTGATGGTTTTCTAGGCAATGAGTTTACCATGAAGGTAATATTTTTTGTACCATAAATAATTTCCGGGCATACGGAAACCTTTCTGGTTATGTATTCATGGGCCATAAGGCTTGTCCTGTTTGTGAGGATAGAACCAAATACCATCGGTTGAAAAATGGCTGGAAGACGGTATATTTGGATCACCAAAAATTCTTCCCATTGAATCACAAGTTGCGTGATGACACAGTAGCGTTCATCAGTGGCAAGGAGAGGAAAAAGACACCTAAACCATTGAATGGTGTGGTTATTCACAACAAGATAAAGAAATTAAATGTCGTTCTTGGTAAGAAATTATCAAAGGTCGGTGTGGTTATAGAAGAATCGTGGAAGAAACAATCAATTTTCTTTGATTTTCCGTACTGGGAGAATCTTCAGGTTCGACATTGTTTGGATGTCATGCACATTGAGAAGAATGTTGGTGAGAGTTTATTATACATGCTACTAAACATCTCTCGGAAGACTAAGGATAGCTTAAATGCGAGGAAATATTTGGTTGAGCTGGGCATTCGGTTGGATCTCCCACCTGAGGTTCGAGGGAAGCGAACGTACCTGCCTCCCGCTCCTTACAATCTATTTGTTGCTGAGAGGAGGTCGATATTTGAGAGCATTCAATGCATGAAGGTACTGTCTGGCTACTCTTCTAATGTTAGTTTCTTTTTGAATAAGGATTTGCATCTTAATGCATTGAAATCACACGATTGTCATGTCCTTATGCAACAACTGTTGTCAGTTGCGATCCGGGGCTGTTTGGAAAAGGAAATTAGATTTGCAATTATGCGTTTGTACTTCTTCTTCAACTCGATATGCAGGAAGAATATAAGCAGGCAACAGTTGGATGAATTTGAGCGGGAGGCTGTTGTAATTTTATGTCATACAGAGAAGTTCTTTCCCCCGTTATTTTTTGACATCATGGTCCACCTTGCAATACACTTGGTTAGGGAGATATGTATTTGCAGACCAGTTGGGATGTATTATATGTACCCGTTCGAGCGTTACATGGTTATTTTTAAGGGCTATGTTTATAATAGAAGCCGCCTTAATTCAACGATTGTTTAGAGGTATAACATTAAGGAGATAATCAGGTAGTGTACTTCAAACTTGGTTGGAAAAAGAGCAATTGATTTCCCTGGCTAAACACACTACGACAGGCGTAATGGGACCCCTCGGTCGAAGGGTATGCTTCATACACCCTTTAACTCTGAGTTGATGATTTTTCACCTGTATGTTTTACTTGATGGTAGCAAGACCGCAATATATGTTCAAGAGCATATTTCCATGTTGGAAGAGATTCATCCAAACTGGCCTTCGAATATAATACAGGTAGAGCACTCTTCAAGCTTCATTAACTTGTTTTACAAGCCCTGTAATGTGGAAGGGATGCCCAACAACCTACGAGCATTTACAAGAAGACCAAACTGCACTGCCAGATTATACAAATGCTATGACATCAATGACTTCAATTTTTCTACATTCGGGAAGGATGAGAAGAGCACGACGTAGAAAAGGGATGTTTTGTTCGGAAGCCCCGTGAGTGAAGAACAAAGATGTAGAATTTTTTTTCTATTTTTTAGTTTTTCTTTTTTTAACACAGGGGTAAAATTATCATTTCTTTAAATTCCAGTAAAATCTTCCATTGACAATTAAAATTAACAACACCCATGGTTAAATTGTCACATACATAATAAAGTTAGGAAATGATGTATAGAAGAGTATACATTGAATCTGAATCTATGTGGCAGGCTACCAAGAGAGGCAGACATCCTACTGTTGTTGTGATGACTTTTTATGGGGTGATTGGGTTCAAATTTAGGAGTTGGATTTTGTAGAGTTCAAAGTTGTTGTGTTCAAGTCCCCGGTGGGTGGAACATGGTTCCGGTGTTTTGCTAGAAAAACCAATAGGCTTCACACTGGTGGACTTGAATCAATTAGGCTACGAAGATGACAAGTTCATCTTAGCTACCCTGGAGCGACAATTTTTTTACATCAATGACCCTTACAATTAGAAGTTCTATGTAGTGATTTATGGTAAGAAGTTTTACTTTGAAGAGAAAACTGACTACCTAGTCAAATTGATAGTCTTGAGTTTACATCAGTATTTCCTAGTTTGGAAGATGTCGGGGGACCTGTGGTGAGATGGCTTTCTCATGGTGATGGTTTATGGGTTGACGAGAGCGGTGTAAATGTGGGTGGGAACACTGTGTTGAAGCGTAAAAGATATATAGTTTTCCCCATGTATTTGGATTTCCTTCCACTGATTTGTGTAATACTCACCCCCCATATTTTGTGAAGTATTTTGTAATACTCCCCCTATTTTTTTGTAATACTCACCCCCTATTTTGGGGGTATTATGTAATACTCCCTCTATTTTGTGTAATACTTACCCCCTATTTTGTGTAATACTAGAAAGAATGAGATGTTTTAAAAAATAGTCATTATTACAATATACTATATATGCACTAGCATAATGGGGAGAAACTTGTGTAAAAAACAAGGGATATGCTTTGTTTTGTACATAGGCACCGGTATTTATTAAAATGGCACCGGTCAAGAATATCGGTGCTAGGTACTTAGAAAATATACTATAACATTGCTCTCGGGTCAGAAAAATGTATTTTCCATTTAAAGCATCTACAGGCAGCTGCGCATTCGAACATTTTATGTTGGTATATAGAATATATGCATCGGTATATATCGTTGCTAGGTACTTAGAAAAAATAAATACTTTTCTCTCGGGTTGTTGGAAAAAAATGTAATTGCCATTTAAAGCAGCTGCAAGCAGCTACTTTTGTGATCGACTTACACTGGTATTTTGTTCATTATGCATCGGTAAAAGTACCGGTGCTAGATACTTAGCCAAAAAATTATTACCTTTCTCTCGGGTATGGAAAAAAATTATTATTGCCATTTAAAGCATCAGCAAGGAGCTGCCTTTTTTTTAAAATAATTTACACCAGTATTTTTATAACTTGCACCGGAACATATACCGGTGTTAGGTACTTTAGAAATATTTTATGCTCCGATTGCAGTTCATACAACGGTATTATTAGGAATTAACAGGTGTAAGTCTGACTAGTATAAATAGTGCCTTTTTTGGGTTCAAACCATCAAAACATCAACAGTCAAAAGCTATAACTATCTCCCACCCCCCTTACCGAATTACGACGGAGGACCGATAATTCTACAAAATAGAGCTTGTAGAATAAGGTAATTCACATTCACCTATTAAAACATATGTTTAAATTTCCTTTAAAGTCTCATATCCATGCATAAATTATTTTATAAGATGAATTATTGGGATCGTACCCAAGGTGTTTGATAAAATGCCTTAATTGGCTTTTTAGGAAATAGCCCCTAAATCTAATCTGAAAAGAACACCATGCATCAACTCCTTCTCAACCAATTCTTTCTCCAGAAAAGTACCCGGATCTTACATTTTTTGTCCGAGGAGGCTAGGTCTGTACATGAAGCATACAAAGGATGCCAGAATCACCCAGAGAGAGGAATATAGGAGTATCCTACATTCCTACAAACAATCCAGAGTCTTAGGTTGGAAAAGTTTTACGAGGCACCACCTGCTTTCAACCTCAGCATTGTTAGTGAGTTCTATGAAAACTTGAAGGGTAGACAGACACTAAAAGAGGTGTACTGTAGAGGTAAACTTGTTCCTTTACAGCTGAAGCTATAAATGAGTTGTTGGGTTTCCCAATGTTCCATGGGATGGGGACGAGTTCGTTGAACTCCATACTCCCGTGGTGAATTCCTATTATGTTTTAGGAGATTCAGTTGGTAGGGAGATCGTCGAGACAGTAACGAGGGAAGGAACAGACGTAGATGAGTTGGTCAAACCTGGCTGGAGCAAGAATCCAAATAATGCTCTAACTCCAGAAATGAATATATGGTATCACTTTGTGGCATCCAGAATATATGTTGTTACTGTTAACACAGAAGTCCACAAACATAGGCTCACCCACTTGTATGGAATAAAGAAGCAACTGTGATGGAATCTTGGTGATAATATTGTGAACACTTTGAGGGAAGAATGGGATAAGACGGAGTTATACGATTTCTACAGTATTATCTCGCCCCCCTGTTCTAGAGCGAGAGTCGCCCCCAGTCCTCATGACATTTACGGTCAACCAATGGGTGAGATTTGTATGGATTATTTCTACAGACAATCGGCTGATATTGTAGTCCATCCCCTTGAATCTAGAGTCACTGCCTTGGAGGTTGGTGTACAGAATTTGTTCAAATAATCCAAGTACAAGAGATCCTGGTTTGACCACATGGCCAAAGTTTTTATCTATCAATTTCCTGATGTTTTTGCAGCCATTGGAGAATTTCCAACGACCTAAATTGTGATGTACAGGACATGGAAGTGGGTACAAGTACTCGTGATGGGCTGGATCAGCGGAGGACGACAATGTGTAGCCATTTTTTCTTTAGTATATGTGAAAGTGATGTATTTGTCCGTAAAACCATGATTTCCATACCACTCTAGTATTTTGATTAACTTCGATTGTGTTAAACTGACTAACTTTTCACAAGTTAATTATATCGATGATTACAATTAAATTAATTCATCGTAATGCTTGTTATTTATTATGTAACATAAAAATGAGAAATGTTAGGCTTTGAAGGTATTTATTTATACTACAAACACAAAATTATCTAAAACATATAGTAGCACTTCAAGATAGGTTATCACCGTGTATGAAATATTTTTTATATGACACATCTTTTGGTAATTTTTTGTCCAATTTGGTGGTATGGAGATTAGCCTAATAAATTTTGGGGTCACACTGCAATTCTTGGTAAACTTGGGCACACGATAAATGTTGATTTTTTTTCCATATTTCGTACACACGATGGGGGAGGAAAAGCATGGTAATGATTGTATTGTATTGAATTGCAATTTTGTGCCACCAATTTTTAATTTTAACAATTCCAAGATTCTTGGAGTGACTGAAGTTAGAAAACTAAAAAGTTTACTTGGACCTCAAAATACGAAGCCATTTGAACAAGATGCCTCTCCAAACCACCTGGGTGTAATTCCAAATTAGACTATTGAGGAAATAAACGGGTTGGGCCCAAAGTAACGTTCAAACATCTTCGGACTCCACTTTGTCCCTTTGAAGAAACCCTTATCGTTTACTTTAAAACATGTACTAGTTTTTGGAGAATTGACCCAGGGGTAAAAATATTTTATAATTCACGTTTAAGGATAGAATATAAAATTCGGTATTTTTTATAGTTACGAAAAGTATCGGTAAAGAAAATCAAAGTTGGAGGACCTACTTGCAAGAAACGCGGATCAACAAGTTCTATAGTTGTTACAACCGTGCCATTCCAATTATTAAACTTAAAGATTATTGTATATTATAAAGTCATATTCAGAACCATTTAATTGTAGTCGAGGGGTTGAATGTAAACATTTGGGGTCATAATGCAAATTTAATAAAGCATATGAATACATACAAATTTAATATTTTCGGGATAGGGGTTCATTCAAATTAATTAGGAACCCTAAAGTGAATGTCTATTAAAGTCAGGAAGTAATAATATTTCAAATTAGAGTGTTAAAAAATATCGGGGGTTTAAATGTGAGAATCAAATAATTGTTGATAAGCATCCATAACATATGTACACCGGTATTATTGAACATATACCGGTGTAAATCATGAATTTTCTTGGCAGTACAATTTTGAAAAAAAAATTCCCTTTAAAATAAATGCGAGAAATTGTTTACAACGGTATTTATGTCAATAGCACCGGTTTTCCTACTGGAGCTAATTATTAGAAAATATTTTTTGACATTGCTATCAGGTTGAACTGAATTTCCACAAAATTGATTTAAAGCAACTGCGAGCAGCTGCTTTTTCTTTCATCTACACCGGTATTTTATACTTTTTGCACCGGTGTTTATGCCGGTGTTAGGTACATAGAAAATAATTTCTAAGAGTGCCCTCGGGTTGTTCCATTTTTTTAAAAAAAATTGAATTACAGCAACTACGCGCAGCTGCTTTCAATAATATTAAACATGTATTTTCCTCCGTTTTACAATATTCCTAATACCGGTGCTAAGGAATTAACTAAAATTTTACAAAATTTCTCTTGGATTGCATAAATTTGATTTAAAGTAGCTGCGCGCAACTTCTTTAAAGGTTATATTTACACCGGCATTTTATCATTTGCACCGGCATTTTTACTTGTGCTAGGTACATAAAAAAAAATTGTTCATCCAACACTTCTTCTAAAACTTTTTACACCTGTATTATCCATTATACTGGTGCCAAAATCATGGTTATTTAAAAAAAGGTGTAAATGCTCAAAACCGCTGCCCACGAACGATGGACCATTTCCCATTCCAATGTCCCTTCAACTTCTCTCAAATTTAACCACAATGAACTCGTCATCAATCTCCATAACCTCCCATAATTCCTCAACCCTAGCCATTATTAGCTATAAAAGGTTGAAAAGTATACCATCTTCCACAACCATTCATCCCATAGAACCCCCCTTCTTATAAAGTGAAACTTTTCGGATTTAAGTGCAAAAACTTCACCAAATTCGCAGCATCTCACAAGATAAATCAACTTGTTATAGTTTACAATGGTTTGACAGCCGAAATTATGAATGGACAGCAATACTACTTTTATGCTCAACACATGTTTGACAAAATGCCTCAATGTGGAAAAGTCTTTTTATAAAAAAAATTAAATAAAAAACCATGTTTGACAAAATATGATGTAGTATGGTATGCTCATGCTTCTTTTTTTTGGAATATGATGATTAGGGAAATTTATCAGGGTATTATTTGTTTCTTTTGTTTTGGCTAAGTGTTCAACTATGTCGATGGTGTTGTAGTCCGGGGCCGTTCTACGACCCTCTATGTGTTGTATCTAGGGTGTTTGTTCATGTTGATGTGATTGCGTGAGTGAAATTTTAGGAATGGTTGTATGATTTCTTGGAATGGTTGTGTGAGTGAAGTTTTTGGAATGGTTGTACGACTTTTTGGAATGGTTATGCGAGTTAACTTTTCGGCATTGTGTGAGTGAACATGTATCTCATTTATGTTATATGAGTTTCTCACATAATTATTGCTCATATAAAATTATGCTATATGAGTTTCTCACATAATTATTTCTCATATTATTTTATATGTTTGAATTTACTTTTTGGAATGGTTGTATGGTTTTACATCTTGTAAACTCCGCCAAAACGTGGAAAACTAACCACAGAAAGGAAGCGACAAGCACCGTAGAAGAAATATGTTACCCCACCTGAGGAAGAATTAGGAGAGGAAGAACCACCAACCAAAATAATTCCATTGAAAATCTAGTGTGAATATGAGGGACCACCCCAATATGAACCAATAAAGGAAGACAATGTTGAGGGAGAAGAAAACAGTGGGTCAGAGGACGAATCCCAAAGTTCCAAGGGAGATGCGAAGGGATGCTACAAGGGGAGGAAAGTGAATAAATAGGAAAACAACTTGTCCAAGGTGGGAGGTAAATATGGTGAGGGATTTCACAAGTTCGAGATAAAAAGTTGGTGCAGGCAGTGTGGAACGACTTGTTAGTCTATCATGCTTTGGAAGGAGAGCAATCTCATTCCTATTACTTTTTGGTTCTACGAGAAAGAGGTGGTTTGTACAAACAATTGGATGGCATGGAAAACCTGTGGGAATTACGCATTACAATGCCGCATCTAATCTGGGTCATGGTAACACTGGAGCGATGTCCCGACAATGTAAAGGAAGAGTCATGGAAGGATGTATTGGTATGCTCTTTGATTAATTTTTGAGCCTCTCCTTCTTTATACCTTCTATTATGAACACGTGATTAAAACATCCTTGTGCATATCTTTCATTACATGGAAGTTTCAGTATTGAGAATACATTGATCGAAGTTCAATTGAAAATGTTGAAGAACAATGTTGCTAGAAGGCAAGAGATCAACATAGGAAACGGAAGACAAATGTCGCAAACAAATACATATATGACGTAGACTGTGGACTTAACAAATCGAAGGTCAAACCATGGCAGAAGTATAAATGGATGGATGAGGAGGAATGGAATTTGTTTGAGAGAAGGTACCGAACAGAGGAATTCCAGGTATTGTTTTAAAAAGTTTAGAATAGGAAGCTATATGATTAATGGATTACTGTCTTTATTAATATATTTAATGCTAACCCAGTCCATCCCCTTAGGTGATTCAAAAGAAGGAAACTGAATATGCATCGACAAAGGAGTACACCCACCACACTGGGAGGAAAGGGAATCGAGAAGTCGTAGACAGACTTTCTGAGCAGCTTAAAGAAAATGAGAGGAAGAAGCTATCTGATCAGGGATTCACTAAGGAGGATATTGAGAAGCAACTAGAGAATAAGGAATTGAAGCCTTTCACATCACTTGTTTACCTGGAGGCCAACAAGGACAACGATGGGAACTACACCTCCAAGGAGGTCCGAAGAATTGCTGCGGATGTCGTAAGTTCTTTCAATTGCTTCGATATTAAGAAAATCTAACATTTTTTCTACCTTTTTTAATATTGCATTTCCTTTATGACAAAGTTGAGAATGAATGAGAGAAAGATCGAGGAACATTGGTATTGCAACCGGGTGAGGACATTCTCATGAAGGCTACAAACAAGAAGGATCACCCGGGCAGGTATAGGGGACTCAGACTGGAATGCCCACATCAGTGGCGGTTCCTCATCTCGGGTGCAGAAAGTGCAGCAGTAGTTCCTCGAGCAAACCAACCCCACAAAAGAAAACATTAAATGATCAACCAATCGTTAAGGCCATTGTGTCACACTTTGAGCAACTAGTTAAGGGTTTCGCAACTAAAGGCACTGTACAAGTCCCAGCAGACCTTGATGATCCAAAGAAGTTCATCAAAAAGGCCATAGAGGACTTCGCTACAGGTGCGTCAAATTCAGGTGGAGAGCCCGGTGATGGAGAAGGTGATGAAGAGGTATACCCATATAAATAAATCAACTTTCTTCTTAATTAATTTTTACATATTCACTTCTTTAATATGGAGTAAAAAATTTCCGCAACTATCTAACTTGTAGGATGGAGAAAATGTGACTTTGTTGGTCAAAGACGTACTCTGTAAGAAGCACATGGTAGCACATGGGTTGCAACCAATCTCTCGTTGTCAGCCTAACCAGCAAGGAGGTGTGGTTCACGTTAGAGTTTGCGAGCCAATCCACCATCTTCGGACCAAATTGCCCTCAGCAGACCACCAATTTGAAAACATTAGGGAGGCATTAGATAGCGTGGTCGATTGTCTCATCTCCTTTATTGGTAAGGGAGATGAGAACCTAGTGAGAAATATCTAGAAGATGACTACAATGAATTCGGCGACGATGATGCGGAGATTCAGATTCTCATCGATGCTGAGGTAAATTATTGTCACACTTTCAATATAATTTTCATAAAAATTAGAATCACAAGTGCATCTGGCCAGAAATATTAATTATGAATTGTTGGAATAGGGTATAGCGAGCATATCCACTAACACAGAAACAACCCTCTGGCACCGGTTTTTAAAAACTGATGCCCAAAATAAATTAGCACCGGTTTTAACTTTCCTAAAATTCACCAAAATTTAGCACCAATTTCAAAAACTGGTGTCTATGTAAAAAAATCGGTGCCCATCTTTTAAAATTAAATCTTCCCGCCAAAAATTTCAAAAATTTTGCCAAAATTTAGTACCGGTGCTAATGTAAAAAACTGGTGCCTATGTAAAAAAAATGGGGCTAAAATTTTGGCAATTCAATCATCCCACCAAAAATTTTAAAAAATTTATCACCGATTTTCAAAAACTGGTGCTTGTGTTAAAAAAACCGGTGCCCATCTTATTTATGAGATGGGCGCAGTTGCGGGCAACCGCTCTAAGCTAAATTATATTTTTGCTTAACTTTCAAAATCATTTACTTCTTTTGTTGATTTTAACTAATAGGTAAGTT
>JAULKK010293194.1:0-13159 GCA_032355705.1 Rubia peregrina
CAAGTGTCTTCCCATCAAGTACTTGGTTGGAAAAAATGATGCCCGACATTTAATCATTCCCAAGTAGCAATAAGTCTCTTCTAGCATGTTCTCTTGATTCTTTGAACTAGAGTTAATTGGATTTTCAATAGAATGTGGTTGATTTGAGGCAGTTCATTCATCCTTCATTAGGACAAAAGTTGTATTTGAATATGTGTGGGTGAGAACAAAGCTACCCATCATTATGCCTCTTCCTCGGCGAAGTTAGAAGGTCCCGAGTAAAACCTAGCCTTTGATTGTTAAAGGTGTAAGATAGGGTCCTTTCTGACCTTAAGATTCTTTCAACCAACCTTGGTGCCAAAAAACACATCACTCATTGATACATTGAATTGAATCTTAGTTGGTATTTAGAAATTATCCTTTTGACCTTTGATTAATAAGTTCTTCACACCTGCCTGCATCATCTTCTTGCACACTAACCATTCATTCGGGATTTGATATCCGTGCCTCGTACTGCCTAAGTACGAGTGTTTTTCCAGGAAGTACTTGGTTGGAAAAAGATTCAAACGATGCCCAGCATTCAATCTTTCCTAAGTAGCAAGTCTCTTCTAGCATGTGCTCTTGATTATTTGAACTAGAGTTAATTGGATTTACGATAGATTGTAGTTGATTTGAGGTAGTCATTCTTTCTTTGTTAGAAAGTTGGGTCCAAGTACGTGTGGTTAGGACCAAAGCCTCCCATCATTGTGCCTCTTTTGGGTGAAGTTAGAAGATCCCGAGTAAAACTGATTGTTAAAGCTGTAGGATGTGGTCTTCTATGGCCTTGTGATTCTTTCAACAAATCTTGGGTGCACAAATAAGTCACTCATTGATACGTTATGCTTAATCTTAGTTGGTATTTAGAGATTATCCATTTGTCCTTTGATAAATAGGTTATCCACAACTGCATCAAACTCTCGCACACCAGCCCCTCTTCATTTATTGTTTGAGATATTACCAATATTTATCCGCTGTTCGATTTCCTTGCCTTATATTACTTAAGTAAAATTGTTTTCCCACCAAGTACTTGGTTGGAACAAGATACAAACGATGCCCGACATCCAATCTTTCAGAAGTAGCGATATGTCTCTTCTAGCATGTGCTCCTGATTCTTTGAACAAGAGTTAATTGAATTTTAGATAGATTGTGGTTGATTTGAGGTAGTCATTCTTCCTTCATTAGGGCAAAAAGTTTGATGTGAATACATGTGGGTAGCACCAATGCCTTCCATCACTGTGCCTCTTCTTTGGCGAAGTTAGAAGATCCCGAGTAAAACTTAGGCCTTTGATTTTTAAAGCTGTAGAATGTGGTCTTCTATGGCCTTGTGATTCTTTCAACAAATCTAGGGTACACAAATAAGTCACTCATTGATACGTGATGCTGAATCTTAGTTGGTATTTAGAGATTATCCATTAGCCCAAATAGTATCTAGAAAGCCTTCTTGGTTCTTTGCCCCTGGAGGATGCCATAAGCAAGAGAAACCTTAAAGGTTACTTTAGATGATAAACATGAAGGAAAAATTGTATCACTTGATCCCTTAGCCTCATTAAATGTTTCCAGCTGAAGCTAGCATGATTTGCAGCATTGGATGTTTTCAATTTTGCTGTTGATCCCTTCATGTAGAATCTTGAATCCATTTGATCCATGGGTTGGCTTTCTCCCCTTGGATATCCCATAGCTGTTTGAATAACAAATCTTACCTCTATAGGAATTGATCTTTAATACCTGGACCACCATACTTCCTTTCCATACATAATGTTTTCCAAGCCACTGGATTTAGAGCCCTCTCTCCTTCTTGATGGCCCCAAAGATAGTTCCTGCAAATAGTCTCTATTTCCTCATAAACAGCCACAGGAAGTTTAAACACACTTATCCAGTAACCTATAATACTTAGCATAACAGTATTAATAGGCTCAATCTTTCCTGCATAAGATAAAGTTTTGGTTCTCCATCTCTGCAATCTGGATTTGATTTTCTCCACCAACTGTTGACATACTTGTGCATTCCAGCTCCTACCGATCATTGGAAGGCCTAGATAAGAAACTGGCAAGGACCTTTTCTGGATCTTCAAAATTCCAATCAGTTCATCAATATCAGTTTCCTCCATCCTAGAGAAAACTTTCTGTGAATTTGCTGGATTAATAGCCAAACCAGTTACCTCCTTCACCTTTACTAGCACATTCATAACCCCTGAAGAAACTTTCTGTTAGCCTTACAGAAAACCAGAAGATCATCAGCAAAAAGCAGGCACTGAATTCCTATCTTCTTGCATTTAGTGTGATAGTCAACTAGTTTATTTTTGTAAGCTAAGGAAAGTAGCCTTGAGAAGTACTCCATTGATATGACAAACAATAGGGGAGATAGAGGATCCCCTTTCTTTACTCCTCTTTTCCCTTTAAATGTCTGAGTATATCCCCCATTCAGAGAAATGCTAAAAGTTGCAGTTTCCACACCTTCTGATCCACTGAATGAAGATTCTAGGTAATTTTAAGCTCTCCATCATGCTGGATAAAAAAGACCATTCTAGGTTGTCAAAAGCCTTTTGTATGTCCACCTTGATCAAACAACTATCCATTCTGTCATCCTTCCACTTGTAAGTATGCAACAACTCCTGAGTGAGTAGCACATTATAGGATATGAGTCTGCCTTTGACAAAGGCACCTTGGTTGAGATTGATCAGTTCAGGTAATATCCAACCAAGCCTAGTGCAGAGAACTTTGGCAATGATCTTGTACAACACTGAACAATATGAAATAGGTCTATAATCGGAGGCCAGTTGAGGGTGCTCCTTCTTTGGCAACAATGTTATAATTGTTTTGTTCAGTTGATCAGGAATGCTTCCACCATCAAAGAAATCCATAATAGATGCAGTCACACTAGGTCCTATGATCTTCCAAGTAGTTTTGAAAAACTGACTTGAATATCCATCATATCGGGGCTCTTACTGTCAGGAATGCTTTTGAGAGCATTATAGATCTCCTCTTCAGAAAAAGGCTAGATCGGTTTATACTGCTACTCATGGGATAGCACTGGGCCTTGATTAATTACTTCAGGGTCAATGGCTGAAACTGGAGGGTAAGAACTTCCTAGCTGTTTGGTGAAGAAATCCACCAAATGAGCTTCCACCTGATCTCTACTCCTCATTACCTCCATTCCATTTGATATGCACAAGATGTGATTCTTGAATTGCCTTGCCTTCAAATGATCATAAAACAGTTTAGAAGGTTTATCCCCATCCCTTAACCATTCACTCTTTGTCCTTTGGTGTATGAATCTTGCCTCTGCTTCATAAACCATAATAGCCTTGTTTCTGACCTCAGTTTTTGTCAGCTGCAGCAGTCCATTCAGGGGATCAGAATGTAGAGCTTTTTGAGCTACTTCAAGTTCCAAAGTAACTGCTTCTGATCTTTTCTGGATTTCACTGAACTCAAACCTGTTAATGGCCCTGAGAGGGACACGCAATAGATTTAGATTTCTGTAAAGATCTTGCAAAGTATGTACCTCATGCTGCCTCCAGATGTTCTGAACAGTGGGCATGAAAACAGGTGAAAGACTCCACATATTGTAGTATTTAAAAGGCTTCCTCACTTTCTGATGCTTTTTTGTGATTTGTAAGAGAAGAGGATTATGATCATAAATTTTCTCCATCATAACCATACAGCTGGATTCTGTTAATAGATCAATCCATTTCTGGTTTACAAATGCTCTATCCAGCCTGCTATACACCCTATTTCCTTTTTGACTTCTGTTACTCCATTTGAAAAAAGGTCCATATGTCTTCATCTCAGTTAAATTCATTGCATGTACCGCCTTTTTAAACAAAACAAATTTAGCTGCTGTTACATCATTTCCACCAATTTTGTCAGTGAAGTCCAAAGGAGATTTAAATCACCTGTGATCAACCATGGAGCATTTTAAATATCTATCTTTTGCAGCTCATTCCACAAAGGCATTCTTTCGGAAGGCACATTTTTGCCATACACCAGTGTTATGAAAATGGAAATGTTCAAAGCTTTCAAAAAACAAGAAACATGAATCCATTGGGCTTGCTTATCTAATATCTTAATCTCATACAGATCAGGCCTCCATCCAAGAAAAATTCTCCCACTGTTTTCAGAACAATTGTTTGTCTGAAACACCCAGCCTAGATTCAAATCATCCCAAATTTTCTTTTCATTATGCTGCAGCACTTAATTTTCTACTATACATATCAGACCTACTTTATGTACAAAGCAAAGTTCTCTTACCACCTTTTGTTTCACAGAGGCATTTAGACCTCTAATGTTCCAAATCAGAAAGTTGGACTCCATCAGGGGGGTGGGACAGATGAGGAAAATCTGTAACTGACCTTAAATTCAGCCTTTCATGATTACCTGCAGGATCTGGCAATATAGCTTCATGGCTTTCTTGATGTTCAGGTTGGTCAACTATTGCTTATTATCCCATTCTGGGTTTGTGTGGAGGTGAAATGCAGGGTTCTTTTCCAGGTCTATGCTGGGAACTTCTTCAGTAGCAGGAACACTCAGAGAAGTGGCAGCAGTAGGTACATGCAGTTTTTGGAACATACTTCTTGATGTTTTTTGCATGTGGCTTCACCAACTTTTTACAGTTGATCTTGTCATGGCCTAACATGGAGCAATGAGAACATTTGATTGGGTGCCATTCAAAAACCACTTTCTGTCTCTGCACATTATCATTTTCATCAATGAAAGCAACCTGAGTTGGTAAATTCTCCAGGATTTCCATCTCTAACTAAAATCTTGCATAGCTCAGCCTATCTAAAGAGTGTGTGGCTTTGTCAAACATCATTGGCTTGTCTATAGGACTTAAAATCCTGCTTAGGATTTCAGGGGTCCAGTAGACAGGATCCAACTCAGGAAGCTGCACCCAAACAGGGATTCTAGAAGGCTGAACACTTTTAAAATCTCTAGTCATGGATAGATCATTACAGGCTTTTTATCAAATACAATCATACCCCTCTCCAGATCCTGGATTCTTGCATCATTTTTTTAACTTAACCATAAAGACACCAGGGGATAGCATCCATACCTTAACCACCTCAGTTTTCCACGAAACCTTTCTGAAAATATTATCCGTAATGTGTAAAGGTGGATTACCTCCAGCACCTTGCATATCAGTGTGTTCACCCATGTTTTGCAGCTGGTTTGAACACACGATTTGGATATCCTGCCCATCTTAACTCCAGCCACATCATCAGGTTGGTAGAACTTCATGCATTCTGATCTGTCCTTGAAGAGGTTTGTCCATGCTTTGTCCATTGTTGGAGCTGCTTCCTATTGTTGAACATTGATTACTGTTGGAGCTTCTTCCTGCTGTTGAACAGTAAAGCAGCCTGCGGGCTTCTTCAGGAAGGAAGATGATCCACCCTTTAATCCGCTGGCCATATCCCTGGTAGGTGCAGGTGATTGCCTTGGAGTGAAAGGTGGAGTAAGCATCAAGCTTGCTGAAGGTAGATCTGGTTGGACAATAGCAATCTTCTCTCCTTGGTCACTTGGACTTTCGGCTACAAGATTTGTATTTCCAGTTGGATCTATAGTCCCCTTGCCTTCCTTTGATTCCTCGATCCCCCCTTGATTACATGTTCCTCTTGTTGCATTTTTTGCTTCATTTAAAAGTTTCTCCTTTTGATCCAAATATAGCTGATTTAAAGCTTCCTTGATTGCCCTAACCCTTTTCTTTCTTTTATAACTCCCCATAGCAAGTTACTAGAGATCTAAAACAGCCAGAAGAAGGATTTCTGGCCGAGAAGGGAACATAGAGTGATGGTGTATTCCTTTCAGACTAAGAGAGAAACTTTGTTTCCCAAATAAGTCATTCATTGATACGTCATCATAAAGCTTAATTGGTATTTAGGGAATCTCCATTAGTCCTTTGATAAATAGGTTCTTCACAAATGTATAATCATCTTGCACACCAACCCTTTTTAATGGTTAGTTCGAGATATTGCCAATATTCATCCGCGGTTCAATTTCCTCCCCTCATATTGCCTAAGTACAAGTGTTTTTCCATCAAGTACGTGGTTGGAACAGGATACAAACGAAGTCCGACATTCAATCTTCCCTAAGTGGCAATCGATCTATTTTAGCACGTGCTCTTGATTCTTTGAACTAGAGTTACGTTGATTTTCGATAGATTATGGTTGATTTGAGGCAGCCATTCTTCCTTAATTAGGACTAAAAGTTGGATTTTAATACATCTTGGTAGGACCACGGCCACCCATCATCGTGCCTCTTCCTCGACGAAGTTGAAGGATCCCAAGTCTTACCTAGGCCTTTGATAGTTAAGCTATTGGATGGGGTCTTTTTTGGCCTTAAGTTTCTTTCAACCAACCTTGGTTTCCCAAATAAGTCATTCATTGATACGTTATCATAAAGCTTAATTGGTATTTAGTGAATCTTCATTAGTCCTTTGATAAATAGGTTCTACACAAATATATTACCCGCTCGCACAGCAACCCTTGTTCATAGTTAGTTTGAGATATTGCCAATACTCATCCGCAGTTCAATTCCCCCACCTCATATTGCCTAAGTTCAAGTGTTATTCCATCAAGTACGTGGTTGGAACATTATACAAAACGTAGCCCAAAATTCAATCTTCCCTGAGTAGGAATCAGTCTCTTTTAGCATGTGCTCTTGATTTTTTGAACTACAGTTACATTGATTTCCAATAGATTGTGGTGTATTTATAGAAGCCATTCTTCCTTTATCTGAACTTAAAGTTATATTGGAATACGTCTTGGTGGGACCACTGCCGCCCATCATTGTGCCTCTTCCTCGGCAAAGTTGGAGGGTCCCAAGTCTTACCTATAGGCCCTTGATTGTTAAAGCTATTTGATGGGGTATTTTTTGGCCTTAAGGTTCCTTCAACCAACCTTTGTTTCCAGAATAAGTCATTCATTGATACGTCATCATAAATGTTTAGTTTTCCCTGGAGGGATTCCAACATGTGTAGCCTTTCAAACAAATTTGTTAAGTTTGTGACCTCCTCCATATCCCAAACTACATTGATAGTGGCTTTGGATTTTTTTTGATAAAGTCCACATATTGAAGAACTTGAAAGTCTTGGAAATTCTCCCTTGGGACCTTTGTAGTTTCAGTACTGAAGGAAGATGATCAGAGGTAGCATTTGTCTTCACCTGGTATAAAGAGTCTGTCAGTTGGTCAAGCCAAGCTTCATTTACCAAGGCTCTATCTATCTTGCTATAGATTCTGCCTTCTTCCTTTCTCCGGTTAAACCAAGTGTATTGAGGACCTATTATTTTCACCTCATAAAATCTCTGCTAGAACACAACTAATTGGAACTCATCCAGCTCAAGTTGTTGGATTGGACTCCCTCCCATCCTAACCTTAAAGCGTAAGGGGTTGTTAAAGTTCCCCATGTTCAGGCATGGTTTGTCATCATGTACCACCCTTTTCAGGAACTCCCAAAGGCTACTTCTATCTTTAGGTTGGCTATTCCCATATATCATAGTAATATAACACACCATGTTCATCCCCTTTATAACCACCTCAATGTCCATCCATTGATCACATTTTCTTATGAACTTCACATCAAAGTAGTCCCCTCTCCAGGCTACCCATATTATGTCACTATCAATGATTGAACTATTTGTTTCCAAAGTCCAGTGTAGCCCAATTTTTCCCCATACTTTTTACTCATTATCTCCTTTTACTTTTGTTTCAAAAAAGCCAGAAAGCCAACTAGGCTGGATATAAAAAACTCTCTAAACTGTTTCTGCTTTACTACATTATTTGCAACTCTAAGATTCCAAGCTAGGATGTTACTTATCATAAGGGGGGTCAGATAAGAGAGTGAACTTATTTCCACTGATTCCCATATCACTGCCTTCTGGTTGATATTGATTAGAGCTGGCTCTGGAAGTCTGCAATAGGTCATCTTGTTCTCCCTGGTTTTCCATATGCACTTTTGTTTTTCTTCTTCTCACTCTCTTGAATTCCTCATCCCCCTCCTTCATCCCCGCCTTTTCCTGGCTTTTTTGTGTTGTAGCTGGGATAGTTTTTGTGACTGGGATATATACTTGCTTCTAAATTGGTTTCGGCAAAGCCTTCTTCCTTCATTTATCAACCTCATATCCAATCATAGTACAGACACTGCATATGATTGGCATCCATTCACATACCATTTTCCTTGCTTTGGATCACCTCATTTTCATCTAAATCGGGTAGATTCTCAAGGATTTTCTTTCCTATCTCCACCTCCGCCAGAACTTTTGCATAGTTCAGTCTTTCCACTTCTCTACTTACCTAATCCAGCTGAAGGGGTATCCCTATGGGGCTCAGGATTGTACTCAGAATCTTTGGCTTCCAGTAAACCACATCCAGCGTAGGAAGCTGGAGCCAGACAGGTACTATTTTTTTTATTTCCATGTCAAGGTTCTGAGTCCATTTTTGGATAATAACAGGTATGTTATAAAAAAGAATGACTCCTTCTCTAGCACCAAATCCCTCTGAGTATTCAGTCCAAATTTAACCAGGAAAACTCCTGGTTTTGCAAGGCAAATTTTCACAATACTATGTTGCATCCATATTATCCTAAAGAAGCAATACATCACAGAATTTGGTGGAAAATCCCTTAGGATATTACACACCACAGTTGATTCCCAGCTTTTTATGCTATATAAGACATCATCTCTACAAATTTTCCCCATGACCAGACCATCAATCTCAATAGGTTTGTAGAATTTTACCTCATCTTGCTCCCTTTGATCAAAAAGGGATGTCCAAGGTAGGTATTCCTCCTTCCTGTCTCCCCATGAAACCTTTATGGCAGTCCCATTCACAGTTTTCCCCTCCTTTGTTGTCCTTCCCCTTTATGTGGTTGAAATTTTACTTTATCGGGTTTTGTGGAGTCAACAACTCCAACTCTGCACAATCATCACTTCCAGCAACAAAAAAAGGTCCACTTGTGTGTTGTTCCTTGTCCACCAGATCTTCAAAAATAGTTTCCATCCCCTTGATGTGGGATTGTTGCTTTGCTACAAAGAAATCTTGACTTTGAAGTTTACTCGATGAGCTTTGGGATTCATATATGATCCTCTTTTGCTTGCATTTTCTTCTTTCCACCTGATTTACCCATTTCTGGAGGTAGAATGCTTAGCACAAGCAATCACCAAATTTGATGGAAAGGGAAATGGAATAAAAGGAACATATAGTGATGGTGCTTTCACCCATAGTCAGAGATGAACTACCGATTATGTCTTTAATTCAATCAATGAGCGAATTCTAATCAATCAATCAATGAATGACTTATTTGGGAAACCTAGGTTGGTTGAAAGAACCTTAAGGACAAAAAAGACCCTATCATATAGCTTTAAAAAATTGAAGACCTGGGTAAGACATGGGATCCTCTAACTTCACCGTGGAAGAGGCACAATGATGGGCGGCCATGGTCCTACCAGGCCATATTCAAATCCAACTTTTAGTCCTAATGAAGGAAGAATGGCAGACTCAAATCAACCACAATCTATCATAAATAAACGTAACTCTAGTTCAAAGAATCAAGAGCACATGCTAAAAAAGACTAATAGCTACTTGGGAAAGATAGAACGTCAAGCTTCATTTGTATCATGTTCCAACCATGTACTTGATATAAAAACAATCGTACTTAGGAAATATAAGGCAAGGAAATCGAACCGCGAATGAATATTTGCAATATCTCAAACTAACTATGAAGAAGGGTTGGTGTGCAAGAGGATTATACTTTTGTGAAGAACCTATTTATCAAAGGACTAATGGAGATTCCTTAAATACCAATTAAGCTTCATTATAACGTATCAATGAATAACTTATTTGGGAAACCAAGGTTAGTTGAAAGAACCTTAAGGCCAAAAAAGACCATATCCTATATCTTTAACAATCGAAGGACTGGTAAGACTTGGGATCCTCCATCTTTGCCGATGAAGGGGCACGATGATGGGTGCCCGTGGTCCTACCAAGATGTATTCAAATCCAAATTTTAGTTCTAATCAAGGAAGAAAGGCTGCCTCAAATACACAACAATGTATTGGAAATCAATGTAACTCTATTTCAAAAAATCAAGAGCACATGCTAAAACAGACTGATTGCTACTTGGGGAAGATGGAATGTCAGGCTTCGTTTTGTTATGTTCAAACCACATACTTGCCTGAAAAACACTTGTACTTAGGCAATATGAGGCGAGGAAATCGAACTGCGGATGAATATTGGCAATATCTCGAACTAACCATGAAGAAGGGTTGGTGTGCGAGAGGATTATACATTTGTGAATAACCTATTTATCAAAGGTCTAATGGAGATTCCCTATATACAAATTAATCTTCATGATAACGTATCAATGAATTACTTATTTTTGAAACACTCGTACTTGGTTACCCTAAATGTCTTATTTGGGAAACCTAGGTTGGTTGAAAGAACTTTAAGGCCAAAATAGACCTCATCCTATAGCTTTAACAATCAAGGGCCTTAGTAAGACTAGGGATCCTCCAACTTCGCTGAGGAAGAGACACAATGATGGGAGGCCGTGGTCCAACCAAGATGTATTCCAATTCAACTTTTAGTTCTAATGAAAGAAAATGACTTTTTTGAATTAACCACAATCTATTGGAAATCAATGTAACTCTAGTTCCAAGAATCAAGAGTACATGCTAAAAGAAAGTAAATGCTACTTGGGGAAGATTAAATGTCGGGCTTCGTTTGGGTCATGTTCCGACCATATACTTGAAGGAAAACCCCTTGTACTTAGGCAATATGAGGCGAGGAAATCAAAATGTGAAGGAATATTGGTAATATCTCGAACTAACAATGAATAAGGGTTGGTGTGTGAGAGGATTATACATTTGTGACCTATTTATAAAAAGATTATTGCAGATTCCCTAAATACCAACTAAGCTTCATGATACCGTATCAATGAATGACTTATTTGGGAAACCAAGGTTGGTTAAATAACCTCAAGGCCAAAAAAGACCCCATCCAATAGCTTTAACAATCAAGGGCCTGGCTAAGACTTGAGATCCTCCAACTTCGCTAAGAAAGAGGCACAATGATGGGTGCTCATGGTCCTACCAAGACATATTCAAATCCAACCTTTAATTCTAATGAAAGAAGAATGACTGCCTCAAATCAACCACAATCTATCGGAAATCAATGTAACTCCAGTTGAAAGAATTAAGAGCACATGTTAAAAGAGACTGATTGCTACTTGGGGAAGAATGAATATCGGGCTTCGTTTATGTAATGTTTCAACCACGTACTTGAGGGGAAAACACTAGTACTTAGGTAATATGAGGTGAGAAAGTTGAACCATGGATGAATATTTGTAATATCTCGAACTAACCATGAATAAGGGTTGGTGTGTTAGAGGATTATACATTTGTGAAGAACCTATTTATCAAAAGACTAATGGAGATTCACTACATACCAATTCTGCTTCACGATAACGTATCAATGAATGACTTATTTGGGAAACCAAGGTTGGTTGAAAGAACCTTAAGGACAAAAAAGACCCTATCCCATAGCTTTCACGATCGAAGGCCTGGTAAGACTCGGGATTCTCCAACTACGTTGAGAAAGATGCACAATGATGGGCAGCCGTGGTCCTAACAAGCCGTATTCAAATCCAACTTTCAGTCCCAATGAAGGAAGAATATCAGCCTCAAATCAACCACAATCGATCTGAAATCAATGTAACACTAGTTCAAATAATCAAGAACACGTGCTAAAAGAGACTGATTGCTACTTGGGGAAGATTGAATGTCGAGCTTCATTTATGAAATGGTCCAACCACGTACTTAATGGAAAAACACTAGTACTTAGGCAATATGAGGTGAGAAAGTTGAACCGCGGATGATTATTTGCAATATCTCGAACCAACAATGAAAAAGGGTTGGTGTGTTAGAGGATTATACATTTATGTAGAACCTATTTGTCAAATGACTAATGGAGATTCCCTAAATACCAATTCAGCTTCACGATAACGTATCAATGAATGACTTATTTGGGAAACATAGGTTGGTTGAAAGAACCTTAAGGCCAAAAAAGACCCTATCATATAACTTTAACGATCGAAGGCCTGGGTAAGACTCAGGATCCTCCAACTACGCCAAGAAAGAGGCACAATGATGGGCAGCCATGATCTTAACATTAAGCATTCAAATTTAACTTTCAGTCCTAATGAAGGAAGAATGTGACCCTCAAATCTACCACAATCTATCAGAAATCAATGCAACTCTAGTTCAAAGAATCAAGAGCACGTGCTAAAAGAGACTGATTGCTTTTTTAGGAAAATTGAATGCCAGGTTGGTTTGTCGGGCTTCATTTGTGTCATGTTCCAACCATGTACTTGATGGAAAAACACTCGTACTTAGGCAATATGAGGTGAGGAAATTGAACCGCAGATGAATGTTAGCAATATCTCGAACTAATCATGAAGAAGGGTTGGTGTGCGAGAGGATTATACATTTGTGAATAACCTATTTATCAAAGGACTAATGGAGGATCCCTAAATACCAATTAAGCTTCATGATAGCATATCAACGAATGACTTATTAGGGAAACCTAAGTTGGTTGAAAGAACCTTAAGGCTAAAAAAGACCCTATCCTATAGCTTTAACAATCGAAGGCCTGGGTAAGACTTGGGATCCTCCAACTTGGCCTAGAAAGAGGCAAAAAGATGGGCGGCTGTAGTCCTACCAAGCCTTATTCAAATCCAACTTTCAGTCGTAATTAATGAAGAATGGCGGCCTCAAATAAACCACAATCTATCAGAAATTAATGTAACTCTAGTTCAAAGATTCAACAGCAAATGCTAAAAGAGGCTTCGTTTGTATCATGTTCCAACCACTTACTTAGGCAATAGGAGGTGAGGAAATTGAACCGCGGATGAATATTGGTAATATATCGAACTAAGCATGAAGAAGAGTTAGTGTGTGACAGGATTATACATTTATGAAGAGGCCACTTATCAAAGGACTAATGGAGATTCCATAACTACCAATTAAGCCTTATGATAACGCATCAATAAATGCCTTATTTGGGAAACCAAATTTTGTTTAAAGAACCTTAAGGCCAAAAAAGACCCCATCCAATAGCTTTAACAATCGAGGGCCTGGGTAAGACTTGGGATC
>JAULKK010293214.1:0-13157 GCA_032355705.1 Rubia peregrina
GAAATGTATAACATAACAAAAAGACAATTGCAATTGTTTTACAACATTACAATGAACAAAACAAATGGGCTGAACTTCCCACCAAATTCATCAGGGAGCTTTGGACGCTTCAACTAGTCTGGAATTATCGCAATTGGACCCATCTCAAAACACCCAACACAAACTATTTCCTTCTTCTTTTCAAAGAAAAAAAAATATATTTCTTCCTTTTTTTTGCTAAAAATATAATTGTAACGAAAACCCCCCTTTATTTCACTTTAGAAAAGAGCCCTAGCACTCGGGTGTGTGAGTACGGTCTCTCTTCGGGTCCTGGCAGTAGTCATACACCTTGTGCTGCCTCTGCACCCAAATCATGGCAGCGTACTGCTGCCGGCTCAGCCCGCCGACGCTGTACGGAGATCCCGATGCTGCACGGCAGGTGGCGGCGCTGTTAGCAGTACAGCCACCGATTTTGAAGCTGTTGTACCTCCCTACAAATGGCGCGTAGTTGTAATCAGCTTTGTATCTTCCTTGTTCTGTGGCCCATGGGGATGCATCCCATACTGATCCATAGATATACATTGATCGCGAGGGAAATGTTGCTTCGCTCTTTTTTTGGTATCTTCTGATTGGCACATCGTCCACGAAAAATCTGGAGGACGTCAATTATTGTCAACACAAGGCAATGAAAAATAGTAGGAATAAATGGACACCATATACATATTTTTCAGATAAGGGAACATGAATATCTGGAGAATCTATAGGTCCATACAATGTGTAATACAATTAACTGCTACTCCAGTCATTTTCAGCTGAACTGGTCGTGGTGCCGCACAATCAGAAGTTTTTTCCTCCTCTTTTGACCATTACATTACATTAGAGAATAATGAACCAGCTAAAAATTTACTACTCCCACTATTTATTTATTTTGTTTACGGCCATTTACTTTTATTCAATCCGATTTAGGAGATATTAAATGAGTAAATAATAATAATAAAGGATGTGAAAATTGAGTGAGTATTTTGTGTGCTTACTCTTTTCTCCATATGACCATATTATCTTGTCATGTTGATGTCAGACATTAGTATAGAGGGAGTAAATCGTTTGTTGGTCATTTACTACTACTCTCATGGTTGGCACATCGAAAATATTGTCAAGTAATCTAGGTAGACATACTAGTGTGTTTTTTCTACATAATCAATTTCTGTAAGTAATTAATATAAAAGCTGTAACTAATATTTTACCATATATGCCATTTGAACTATAATTGTACAAATATACTCTAGCTACCAAGGTATGGATAACAATACGAATATACATATAGTAGTCCTAATCAACGTCTGCTGGAGACAAGATCAATTACGCATGCACAAGCAAGACAAATGATAATACTCCAATTATTTCGATAGAGAAAATTCCTTATTAAAATATTTAAAAATATGCCGATATTAGAGCAACTCCAATGGTTACTGAATCTTAGCATTTCACCACAAAAAGCCAAAAAAAATGGACTCCAATGGCACGCTAACGTTGCGTACCAAATTTGGAGAATGCTACAATGTCGGCTATATTTTGCATGACACTGTAGCTTACGTAAGTTTTTCATTCTTTGTTTTCCTTTTCTTGTTTTCTTTTTGGGCTTCATTAATTTCTTGTTTTCTTTGCAATATTTTATTTATACATTAATTTTCAATTTATATTCATTTCAGGCATTTTCTTTGTTTTTTTTCCTTCCGTTTTTCTTTTCTTGTCTTTCTTTTATCCTTTTCTTTTTTTCCCATTGGTTTTAACTAATATTTTATATACTCTTTTCATTCCTTTTTTTTTTATTTTTCAGTATATAAATAATTATATATAAATAATAAATACTTTTATTTTTTCATTTTAAAATATAATTTATTCAAACTCGATGATCTATCACTCGAATTTATTACGTCTAAATTCATTAATGATATTTTTTTAATCAAAATATTTTTAAGATATTATTATTTGTGAAATTGTATTGAGAAAAATAAGTCATGTATAAAAAGCATATAAATTATACTTGAAAATTATGTGGTAATAATAAAAAACATATAAATTATAAAATATCATGGTAATTTACTCTCAATTTTGAAGTGTTGTATCATTAATTATCTAGTGTAATTTTAAGTGTTTTACCAATGAAAATATTTATTTTAAATTTATTTTTATGGATTAGCAAATTAAAATTATGAGCTAAAATATAATTGAGATGAGTTTATGATATGAGAAATATTTAAAAAGTTTAAAAAATTAATTTTATAAATAAAAATGAAGGAATATTCTTTTTAGAGGAAAATATAGAGTGAACCATTGGAGTAAATACACTATAGCAACTATAAAAAATTACTGTAGCAATTGAAAGATAGAAAAAACTATTGGGGTGTTCAAATTGCGACCCAGCCCATTTTGACCTAGCCTATAGGGGTCAGGTCGGGTTAATTTTCCGTTTGTGTCAAATGGATTGGGTTGAATTTTGACCCAAATCGACATGTTTTGACTCATTTGTAATTTTACCCAATTTTCTTTTTAAAATTACCAAAAAGAATTAGTTTAACACTCCATATGTTTCTTTATTAGTGTCACCATAGGTTTGTCTGCTTGGATTTAGGTGGAAAAAATGAGTGTATGAAATTGAATATAGAAAGTAAAAAGTAGAATGAGTGGATGAAATTGAAGGGATCTTACCAAAAATGGAAAGTATGCCAATATAAAAGAAACAACTTAAAAAGGAAAGTGTGCCAATAATAAAGAAATAGAGGAAGTACAACATATCCACCATTAATTTACTTCATAAACAAGTTTTTCATTCTTGGAAAAAATATTTTAAAAACTAAAAATAATTTTACAAAACTTCTATTAATTATAAATAATATATTGATTAATATGTGAAATATATATTCATATTTATATAGATAGATTTTAGTAAAATTTAAAAAATCAATTGAAATATTAAAAATATTCTAACTAAGTAAAAGGAAAATAATTGTATTTTTCTTTATCAAGTGAATAATATATAACTAAATATAATATATATTATTATTTTAAATTATATAAAAACAAATCATTATTTTATTTATTATTTAAATATGATTACATTTTAAGAAAAATTATTTTATTTAAATAAGTTGTAAAAAATTACTATTTTTATATGATTTTGATCTATTTGGATTGATTTGGATCGACCTATGACTCGGTCCGACCCGATCCTAAATTATGGGACTTTTGACTGAGCCCGACCCGACATTTTTGACCCAAAATTTTAGGTCAATTTGGGTCGTGACCACTGACCCACCTTGACCCACCACGACTCAACACCCTAAGCTTAGGAGAATCCAGAAACATATGGTCAGAATTCCATGTGACGGCGGCGGCGAGAGCATCGCGGTGGCTGAGGAGCTTCCGGGGAGGGATGTCGATGTCTCTCAGGCTTTTCTTGCCGAGATAGAGCTTGTGGGAGTGATGAAAACTTGTGGTTGTGCTCAGCTAAAATAGAATCCATTTCACAGGAAAATAAGAATGGTGTGAATCGAGAATATCTTTTATTTCTTTTGAGTATGTAGAAATTGGAGGAATGAAGGAGATGAATGCGGAGAGAGAAAATCAGATGAGCAGAGAATAAAGAAATCGGAAAAATGAAAAATAACTGTTTTACCCTTAAGGGTTTTGACCACATTTGATGCTTTGACCCGAGAGAAGAGTTACGAATCAGCCGCTTTGTTAGTTGATGAGTTAAAAATGTTTTTAAAAAAGGACAATGAGCCAAAGGTGAACGATGGAGAAAGTTCAGGGGACTTTCAAATTGTTCACCCTTAATTTTATGAGTTTGTTTTTATCCCTTCATAGAATATTACTCGTGATCAAATGTCACTCATTGGAGCACAAACTTCTTCTTCTGGTATAAAATATAATTTGTAGGTGTTATTTTGCTAAATTCACTTGCCTTGGTTACATTAAATTCATATTAATCTTAATGTACGCTTGCTCTTTAAATAAATTAAGAGTTAAGTGTCATGTAAAATTTAAAAGTGTAAATCTAACCATAAATTTTGGGTGAAAAGGCCAATCTAACCCAACCAACCTGAATTTGGCTGAAAACTAATAAAATGATCATTATACCCTTAAAATGAAAACCAAAAGATTAAAGAATATAACTTTACCCCTGAAAACCCTCTTCTTCCCCAATAAGAAAACACAGTCACGCAGCCCAATTCTTCTTTGACCCACTTCGCTTTTCCCTAGTTCTTCTCCACCGCAAGGGTAGTTCATCGCTTTGCACTTCACGGTCTTTAAACGGATGAAGTGGTCAGCTTTGTAGATGATGACGGCATCGTCGTCTGTGGCGACAATGAGGTTGCGAGGCAGGAAAGAGGAGGGAGGTGATAGAGGCGGTGTAGGAAATGTAGCCCATCTCGGAGGTGGTGGCGAGGTCGTAGATTTTGATGGTGTCGTCGGCAGCGGCGTAGATTTTTTTATGGGGGAGAGGCGGGCGAGGAAAGAAAATAAGAGGGCTAAAAAGAAATAACCGGAATTCTTTAGGGCTAGGTGGGCATATGTGGTGTTGGGCGGGCAAAGGTGGTCCTGGTGGTAGGTAGTGGAGGTGTGAGGTGATGAGCAAAGTCAGGGTGAGGGTGAGTCTGGTTGGTGGTGGCTGAAGCATTAAGCAGATTCCGGCGAAATGAACTTCAGAAATTTCTAGGTGGGGCGAAATGAAACCGGATTTTGGTTGGGTGGTGAGCAGAAATTTCAGGAGTTTTTGGGTTGGGGTAAACTCCAGGAGTTCCGGTGAAACTCCATATTCCAGCCGCTGCCAGCGATGGTGGTGGAATAGGCGAAAATGGTGTTAGAGGTGGTTTTGAAGCTAAAGAAGAAGAACCATAGGGGTATTTTTGTCCTTAAAATTTTAGTTTGAAAAGTAGGGGGTATTTTAGTTTTTTCGTATTCAGTCACTGTCTGAATTCGTTCAGTCATCGCCGGAATAGTGCAATTTGGGTATTTCGATACAATTGATCAAAACCCTTGGGTTAGAATCGCACTTTCAAATTTTATATAGTTACATCAACATTTTTATAAAAGAATAGGGTTAGTTTTGTATTTTGCCCATAAATTTATTATAGTTTCAAATATGCCTCTTTTTTAGAGAAAGTCTTATTAGACCGACTAACGGATAAAACAATCATGAAAAATTATGTTTCAATAACTTTTATGGTTAAATTACAATTATTTATATTCCCTCCGGTCTCTAAATATTGACACACTTTCCTTTTTTGTTTGGTCTTTAATATTGGCACCTTCCTTATTTAGTAAAATTAAGATTGTTTTTATCCATTCAATTTATTTTTTATTCTTCCAATACAATAGCCTCCATCCATTTTACTTTATTTTAAATGTGTCAATTGACTTGGTGCCAATATTTAAGAACCAGAGGGAGTACATTAATTACGATACATTTAAAAAATCAAATTTATAATAATCTCATTGCAATAAATAAAAATAGTCAAGGTTATTAATACTTCATTAACCTTATTTCAAGTTTTCTTTTTTTACTTTTAAAATAAATTATTTCATTTTAGAAATTAATTTTTTTATTTAAAATGACACGAGTGGTGGGTAGTTGTTTTTTATTATGGAAGTGTGGTGGGTAATTGTCTAACTTATCAAACTAACGTTTGACTCTATCTTACTTTTCTTAAATAAATAGAGAAATCCTCATGAAACGTGTTGTGCCATAAGTCTACTGAATTTTTTTAACCTTAAAAATGTGAATTATCCATAAGTTTATGGGCAGACTGCCTGGAGATATGAAGAGGGTGGTTGCAATGAAATAAGCACATTTAATGGTGTAAATAAGGGTATTGGATATATTGTAGCAGATGAACCAACTCCCAACCGTTGGGGTACACCCGTGGGTGTGAGGGTATTGGATATATTATAGAGCATACGGTGATGGTCTCATGTGAGGCAGTTTAAATTTTAGAAAGAGATCTTTATGTAAAAATTAACATGTACATAATAATAAGAATAATTGTGGTTTACCCAATTGGTAGCCCCGACACTCTTTATATATGAATAATGTTTACATGGAAAAGTTTATTCTAGCCCTATACCCTAATACACCTCCTCAATATTTACGGTATGCAATGACGGATAGATTGGAACGATGTTTACAAAACAACTCACTAGAAAGACTTTTAGTAAAAATATCAGCTACATGTAACTGTATAGGAATATGTATAACTCGAAGACCTCCATGTACAACCATTTCACAAACAAAGTGATAGTCAACATCAATATGCTTACTACGATCATAATGAATCGGATTGGCAGCAAGATATGTTTTAGAAACGTTATCACAATAGAGAGTAATAGGATGACGAATAAAATACCCCAAAGACGAAGCCAAATCGTTTCAGCCTCTATATAAACAACAACCCTATATTCAAATTCAATTGAGGGTTTTGACATATTAGGTTGCTTCTTAGAGCGCCTGGAAATCAAATTCTTCCCAAGAAAAATGGCATAGCCAGTGGTAGAACGACGACTATCGGGACAACCAGCCCAATCTGCATCACAATAAGCTGCCACTAACGCAGGAGAGCTCGTCGAGTGGAGAAAAAGACCAAACTCCAAGGTACCCTGCAAATACCAGAAAATTCTCTTCACAGTATAAAGGTGAGTAGTGTGAGGAGCATGCATAAACTGAGAAACCATATTAATAGCATAAGCAAATATTGCAAAGCACCAACCATACTACTACAATATGTGGGATCAACAAGGAGGTCCCCATCTACAGATGACAACGTAACTCTAGAAACACATGGTGTGTGTACAGATTTAACTGTATGAAGATGAAATTTCTTTAGTTAATTAAACACATATTTTTGTTGGGACAAAAGCAGGCCATAAGGAGTACGTGACACCTGAATATCTAGAAAATAATGGAGACCCCCAAAATCCTTCATATCAAACTAAGACGAGAGAATATAAATGAGTTTATTATGTGAGAACAATATCATCCACATAAAGAAGTAAAATACGCAGAGGTGTCACAAGTGCTACATTAAAACCAAATGGATAATAAAAAATTGTTGAACCAAGAAAACCAAGCTCGCGGAGCTCGTTTCAACCCATGTATGGACTTACTTAAACGATAAATGTAACTTGGCTTTGAAGGATGTGCGAAACCTTCAGGTTGGCGCATGTAAACTTCTTCATTCAAATAACTCATGCAAGAAGGCATTTTTAACATCTAATTGACGAACTAAGAGAGACATCAATAGTAAGAACTAAATGCACAGTAGTAGGTTTCAAAACAGGACTAAGAGTTTCAAAATAATCAATACATGCATGTTGGTGATTGCCTAAAATAACATGTCTGGCCTTAAACAGCTCCACATACCCATCAGAATTGTATTTAATTTTATATACTCATTTACAGCCAAGTACATGGCGATTGTAGTCACGAGGAACCAACTCCCAAGTATCATTTTTAATTAAAGTCGTATATTCATCAAACATTGACGCGAACAAGTATCTTTGGATGTCTGTTTAATATTAGGCGACGAGGTTTGTAAATATCATCTTTAAGAAGAGTAACCATAGGATGACCATTTGGAGCAGCTGGTAAAGGAGACGGGGAATTTGAACCAAGAGAAACAAACGAATCAGGACTCAGAACTGACTCGGGAGATGTGATAGGTGAAGAGGAGATAGGCACTGAACTCGGAGATACATGCTCTGGCGAAGAAGACACTGGAGAGATAGACGGGGGACTGAGCTCGATAGAACCATAAGAAGACACGGCATTCACCGTCGGTGTTAAGGACGAAACAATTGGTGAACTGATTGAAGACGAAAATAAGGGAGGCAACGTAGTGGAGCCACAATAGAGACCGGTGTAGACGCTGCATGAATGATGACACTTGGGGATAACTCTGAACTCGACAAGACCACTGTAGGAGACCAACTCAAATTTAAGGTAAGAGGAGAGAAAAATAGAAAAGTCAACTTGGTAGAGACAAGACTACGATGGGGATATTGTTTCTCGTGAAAAATTACATGACGACTGATATACACACGACCCGTAATGGGATCAAGACACCCATATCCCTTGTAGTTAAAGACACAATGTTTCGATCTAGCCTGTAACTTATTTATTTTAGGATCTATCAAAAGTGGAAAACATGAACCAAAAACCTTCAAAAAATCATAAGATGGTGAACGATGAAATAACTTCTCAAAACACCCCCGAAAATTGAGCTCGGTAATCGATTTATGGTAAACACTGCTTGAAAAGCAGCAACCAGAACTGAGCAGGCAAGTCAGATTGAATTAGCACGGTATGAGTCATTTCAATAATATGCCTATATTTACGCTCAACAACCCCATTTTGAGCTTGGGTGCCTGGACAAGATTTCTGGGGGGGAAATCCCGATTTTTAAAAATGTTGAGTAAGATTAGAATTATCAAATTCTCGTCCACCATCACTTTGAAAATTATAAATTTTGCAATTAAAAAGATTTGCATCCATGTTTTGAAAGTTCAAAAATTGTGAGTAAAATTCTGATTTTCGACGTAAAAGATAAACCCATGTAAAACGAGAAAAATATCAACAAAAACAGCATAATAAAGATACCACTGATTTGATAAAATTGGTGATTGCCAAAGATCACAATGAATCAAATATAAAGGATATGGAGCAGAATGTTGAATTGTTTCAAAAGGCAATCTATGAACCTCACCCAATCTGCAACAAATACAATCATCATGAAATTTTGAAGTACATGAAATACTTATATTGGAAACTAAAAATCCTATAACTTTAGAAGAGGTGTGACCAAGACTAGTATGCCAGATATTTCCCGACTCTTTAGTAGCTAAGAAAGCAGGTGCAGACGATGGAGGATTGACTATGGTAGGTTGAATAAGAGAGACACCATGCTTACTAGAACCTCGAAGTAGCACTTCCCCCGTGGTCTTGTCCTTTACCCAAATAGAAGAATCATTAAAACACACTGTACAAATGTTTTCTTTACATAATTTATTAACTGAAAACAATTATGTTTAAATTTGGGGACATGATAGACGGAGAACGAGGTGAGGAGATGACTAGCAGTCTTAATATTCATTTTGCCAATATTATAATAGGGAGGGGGGTATCATCACCAACAACAACCAAACTTGAACCATTATTAGGAAGCATAGTAGAGAACTTACCATCCTAATGAGTCATGTGCGAGACAGCTCCCGAATCCAGATATCAGACAGAGTCATTTGCTTCACCACCAGCAGACAATGCAGTAAAAGTACGAGTGACACTCTCTTGATTTGATGGTACAAAATTGGGATTAAAATAATGAGGACAATACGCAGATTGGTGACCTGGATTCCAACAAAGACCACAAGAATCGGAAGAGGGGGTAGAGCTAAAATTGTCATTAGATGGGTTATTTCATGCTGACAGTACATTATCAGTAACATAGTTGGTGGAAGGCAATAAAAAATGAAACAATTCAGAAATATTACATATACCATTATGGTGATTTCTAGTGTTTTGTGCCATGACACCCTCTCCATTGTTGCGAGTGATGGACTGTCCTCCTGAATTGTTATTGTTGTTGCGACCACCCTTATTGCGATTGTTCTTACCCTTATTCTTCCCACCACTAGTATTCTTGGAAGAGGACGCGGAAAGAGGGTTCGAATTATGACCCGCGACCATCACATGGAGCTGCGAGGCACCCATAACATACCTGTGAAACTTCATTCTTTGTTCATGAAGTAGAAGCTTTGGACGCAAATCATCAAATGTGTTCCAAAGGATAATGCATCAGTGTACTAACGAGATGCACATAATCAGGATCCCCATCCAAACCAAATAAGGTATATTGCACCAAATCTTGATTAGGGACAGGACATTTAATTGCATCTAGAGAATCCACTATCATTTTAATATCACGCAGATATTCATCCATGGACTGAGATTCAGTTTTCTTGAGTCTAGATAATTTATCCTTTAACTCCATAGATGTAGTTAAAGTAGCCTGCATGAACTGAGACTGAAAGTGATTCCAAATATCACGGGAAGTAGGCAATTCATGAACATCAACAAACACATTTCGTGAAATAGTAGCGAAAATACAAGTTTTAACTTGCTGATCAATACGTAGATATTCATGAAATTGCGGATTTGGAACCAAATTACCAGAAGCATCAGAAATCATTGGAGTTGGAAGAAGAACAGTACCGTCTACAAGTCCCAATAACTGGTGAGACATCAGAAAACATGTAATTTTAGTCTTCCACAATAAATAATCTCATGGCGATGATAATTGAATGGTGACAAAATTAGATGGATTTGGAGCTGATAAATGGGACATTTGGAATGCTGAAGGTGCACCAAAATTTGAACTGGCTGAACCATCTGAATTATGCACAAACTGGCGTTGGTGTTCATCATTTTGGTGACCCAAAAGCAAGGGTCCCACCATGTGACCCAAAGCTGAATAGCTTTGCTGAGATTGTTTACCAAGAAAATGGGATGAAGATAAATTTTCTTCATGCGTGGGTGCCACCATGTGACCCGGAGTTGAATTGTTGTTGAAACTTTGAATCACCCGCGTGCAGTGACGGAACCAGAATCTCAGACAAGGGGTAGCTCAGACAATAGGGCTGGCGGCCGGCGATGTCGATCGGCCGCGAGTCGGCTGGACGGTCGTCGAAAAACGATGGCGGTGGCATGGCGCACGAGAGCTGGTGAAGACTGCTGCTAATTGTTGAACTACTGAAGGCGTCAGTCAAGGCAGGCCGCGGCTGATGAAATGGCCCTCGCAATTTAGGGTTTCACCACCTCTATTCTTTTTTTGGCCGAGTACTAAGTTAAATGACATCGTTTAACTTATCAAAACGACATTGTTTTGATAAGCAAAACGACGTCATTTTGATTAGGCAGGAAGCAAAAAAAAAGACAGGATATGTTTGTCTTCTCCGACGCCTCCACAGCCGAAAAGCAAGCTCCTTTCGCTGGAAAAGAAGGGGTGGCGGAAATCAAGGCTTACGGTGGCCTTAAGCACTAATTTCCGGGCCGCCGGAACCTAAGGGTGGCACCAGCACCCCCTCGCCACCCCCGGTTCCGCCACTGCCCGCGTGTAAGGGTGTTTGGTTGCCACACGCGGGAAAAAGCTGAAGAAGGCACATCTGTTGAGCCAAAGACGATGCAAAAGACCCCTGGAACGGCATATCAACGGAGCCGGCGAGCTTGTCGGTCGGATCAGGGCTGAGGAACTACAGCGTCGAAGGCTGGGTTCCAACAAAAATATTTGCGGTGGCGGTACATGGACTGAGCCAATTTGAAGCAATGGACGAGCGGTCGACAAAGACGGCGGTGGCGGCGCTTGTTCCATGGCTGACGGAGTTGGACCTCCGACCGTGAAAAATCCCGACGACTGAGCTGATGAGACCCAGGAGCTCGTCCGGGCAGAGCCAATCTAAGAGACGGACTGGTCCATCTGGGGCTGAGCAGTGCCGGAGAAGGAGGTCGCCAGCGTCTGGGCATCGGGGAGCGACTGATAAGGCGGAGGCTGATCAGATCCGGCAAACGTCGGAGGCGGAGTCAACTGTGCTTGTTGAAGATCTGTAGCAACGTAAGACAAACCGAAAGCTTCCGGCGGAGGGATTGAAGCCAAATCGAATTTTTTACATGGAAAAATCTATTATATCTTTATATCCTAATAGAACATAAAACTTCATCTTTCTTTAAAAAATTAATATTCTTCACATTTTTCCCATTTTCTCCATATTTCTATAATTACATAATGATTCCTATCTAAACTTTCGATTGGCTAAAATAATATTTTGTGTTATAAATGTTATACTTTTATATTCTTTCAAATGTGTAACATGAATAATTTTAATGATAAAGTTTCGTACTGAGAGTGTTTCACTATTAGATCGAGGTTAAAATTAGATTTTATAAGTATTATAGGAAAATGGATTTCAAATACTCCCTCCATCCCACTTCATATTTTAAATTTGATTTATGGGAGACAATTGCACCAATGTTTAAAGAGTTTGTCTCTTGAAAGACGGTTTTCCCATAAGTTATGGAAAGATCAAAGGTTAAACGGCAAATTAGAAAAGATTGAAAAAATTGGGTTGTATTAATCGGGTCATAAACGTATATCTACTACATGTTGTATAATGAATTTTTAATATTGAAATTAAAATATTTTACCTTTCTATAATTCTAAATCAACCCGATCTTTCCATAGGCATATGGAAAAATCATCTTTCCCAAGACTTTTTCATGTTTAAATATTAATATCTTTATTTATATGTGTGAAAAAATTCTGAAAACATAATAACTTAAAAAATAATATGTTACCATGAAACCAACAACATATAATATGATAGTAGTTTTACATACTCCCTCCGTCCCACCATTAATTGCTTAATTTGACTTTTGAATGTCAACTGCATCAATTTTTAACTACTCTATTAATATATTTATTTATGTGTGTAAAAATTCAGAAAAATTATAATATGAAAATTGAGACTTGCAAAAGTCTAATTAAGTAATATGAATTGGGATGGAGAGAGTATAATTTACAGATTACTTTGGGAATACGAAGAAATTTGAGTGCAAATACAATTTTTTGAATAATAAATGGCAAATTAATGTTTCGGAGTAATAAGAATCTGCGTGATTAAGATTCGAGCAACAGAATTGTGGGTTGAAAATTCTCTCCCATTCTCGCACGGCACGCATTTTAGTACCAAACTAGATAACACTCGTGCCTATGCACAGAGGTGTGAAAGAAAATAGTGAATGATATAATTTTAACAATTATTAAAATTTTGATATGATTAATTGAGAATGATACACTATGTAATATTTATAATAAATTTATGTATTTAGTAATGGAGCGAGTTCAACCTTACACATTGCATTAGTGAAATTACATCCCGATAAGATTTTGTACTTATTTGTTATTTTAAACTACGAAATTTTGAAACTTTAGAAAAGTACTCCAATGAAGGTTAAAAATACAGTTGGCGTCAATAAATGTTAGGCTGTCTTTCCCTGGACTTTCTTTTCATATTATTGTACTTTGTTTATTTTATTATGAAATGAAGTAAACTTTATGAGTATTTTTTAG
>JAULKK010293252.1:1467-13154 GCA_032355705.1 Rubia peregrina
ATAAAGTCCTATCATAAGGTATAGATTTCTCATCCAGTTTCAAAAGTCCTTGTATCTGCTTTGGAAGACCTGTATAAACTAAGAAAGAGTTTACCATATTGGATCTGGCCGGCTTTGATATGGAGTTTGCAACAACATTTGTTTCCCTGTATATATGCTTAAGAGTTGCTTGAGTTCGCTCCAGTAATCTTCGTATTTCTATGAATTCAGAAAGACAGTGCCAAGGTTTAACTTCTTGTTTATTCAGTGTCTGAACCAGAGTCAGAGAATCTACTTCAACCTCTAAAGGCATGGACTTCTTATGCCAAGCCATTTCAAGTCCAAACTGAAGTGCAGTAGCTTCAGATTGTAGAACTGATATGCATTGTATAGATTTTTGCTGTAGTTACAATCAGTTTTCCATGGTTATCTATGATGACAATCCCCAGACCTGCATCACCATTGCTCATCCAAGATCCATTAGAGTTCAACTTAAATCTTTCAGGGAAATTCCAGGTTAAAGTTTTTAGTATTGTTTTTGGGTGTTTTTTTAATGTTTATCAAGAGTTTCGGATGATTAGAGTTTAAGTCCCATAAGGCTGAGATATTGTGTCCAATCAAGCTATCATTTACCTGAAATAAAATATTTATGATGAGTAGATGTATGATAAGCTTTTCATCTTCATATAAGATTTTATTCCTGATACACCATATATTCCAAGTTAGGATCATTGGAATAACATTAATCAATGTTGATAGGTATTTATTTTGCACTGGATATTGCCATGAGAAAATTTTATCCCATAGATAGTTGAAGTTCAGGTTTGGATGTTAAATATTTTGTTTATTATTTCTCATATAACCTGAATTTTACTGCATGTGTTGAAATAGTGATGCAGGTCATCTGTATTTGCTTGACAAAGCAAGCAATTTGATGGTAAGTTAAAGGTTAAGTCTTCTAGGACATCTGGTATAGCAAGAAGTCTGTTAAGTAATCTCCTGGTAAAAAAGGAGATTTTCTTTGGTAGCAAATTGGACCAAAGATGTTTGAAGTTAGAAATTGTTGTCTTTTAGATATGATTGTCTCATAAGCTGATTTGAGAGTAAATTTTCCATTTATATTTGGTTTCCAAATCATTATAGCATCATATACATGCCAGAGTTTTTGTTTTTGGTGTAGGATCTGAACAAACTGATCTGAAAGATGTTGCTGTAATATTGGAAGTATTGTATCTTTTTTATTTATGAATTGGGATACTGTTAAATCAGGGAATGGTATATTCAATTCATGTTTCCATTCCTGATATAATGAACCCAATGATGTCCAGTTTGCATTCTAGAAAGATACAAAGCCTTCTCATATTTTAATTAAAGTATGTTGCTGAGCCAAGTTATTAATCTCTATAATTCTGTTCCATGACTTAGTATTTTTTTAATCTATCACGTGTTGACCATATTAATTTTGACCACAAGGAATATCATTGTTGCATCTTCCATAGCTTTAAAAAAAAAGCTATCAATCATAGTGTAGAGATTTTTAAAACCCAATCCATTTTCTTGTTCTGGATAACACATTTTTTGATATGATTTCCATATTCTCTTATTATGATTGTCAGAGTTCAACTGGTTGTTATTGGGTTTCTGGTTTGGATTCCAAAGGTTTTAGCCATTATTATATGTATTTTGTCTACAATGTGTTTTGTTGGCTTTAAAACTGTTATTAGGTGCAAAGGTATTGAGGAAAGTATATGTTTTATTAATGTAATCTTTCCTGATGTACTTAGAAGTTTATGTTGCCAGTTCTGAATTTTAGTTAAATTTGAATTAACCTTTCCCAAAAAGTATTCATTTTTGTTCTACCTAAATAGATAGGACATCCTAAATATTTAAATTGGAATTTACCTGTAATCATATTAGTTTCTATTTGATTGCATTTTCAATGTTATTCCTGGAATATTTTGATAGGTAAAAAGAGGATTTTTCAAAGTTAATTATTTGTCCTGTTGCTAACTCATACATTTTGAGAAATCCCATTAATGTTTTAAGGCTGTTTTTTAGTATTCCATGAGAATTTTTGTGCCATTAGCAAATGACAAATGGTATATTGCTATCATGGGTTCAGGTAGCTTATAGCTTCTTATGTTAGAGTATTCAAAGAGGAAATTTAGGTTTCTAGAGAAGGCTTCAGCCATAAGTATAAATAGTATTGGAGAAAGGGGATATCCTTGTTTTAATCCCCTTGAAGCCTGGAAGAAACCATTTGTTCTGCCATTTATTAGGACAAAGAAGCTAGAAGCTTTTATGTTTCCCATTATAAGATTAATGACCTTATCTAAGAAACCAATTTGTTTTAGCATTTTTGATAGGAAATTCCAAGAAACTCTATCAAAAGCTTTCATCATATCTAATTTAATTATCATATTAGATCCTTTACCTTTTGAGTTTAAATACTGACCAATCTCCTGCATTAGGAGGACATTATCAGCTCTCTGACTGCAATAAAAGCTGATTGTAGAGTACTCATATAGGGTTTAATTCTTTCTGCCATTATTTTAGAGAAGATTTTGTTGGTAAGTTTAAAAGACTAATAGGTCTATAGTCTTTAAAATTTGAGCATATTTCTTTTTTGGGATTAATACTATCAGTGTACCTGAAATAGCCTTTGGGATTGGGTTTAGTTGAAAGAATTTTTTTACAGCTGATAGTAAGTCTTCCTTAATGATATGCCATATTTGTTTTTTTTATAAAAAAAAGAGTCCTACGAATCCATCAAGACCTGAAGTAGATTATGATTCCATTTTCTGAACCGTATCATATAATTCAGAAAGGATAACTGGTTGTTCTATATTTTTATTGATGTCATTATTAACCAGATTAGAAATATTTTCTAAAAGTTGGGCAGCATTAACTTCAGAAGGATCCGTGTTTTCTTCTATTAGGAGCTCTATGAAGTATTTTATTTCTTTATTTTCTATTTCATCTTGGTCATATAACCAGTTTCCAAATGAGTTTTTATATATTTGTGATGCGTTGTCTTTTATGTTTGGCTTTAATGGATTAATGGTAAAATTTTAAATTTTTATCCCCCTCTGTAAGAAATTTAATTTATGATTTTTGTTTCCAAAAAGCTTCCTGATTTGCTAATGATAATGTTAATGAGGCTTTTACAGAATTATAGTCTATTTGATTTTGAATGTTACAAATTCTTGAAGTATACTCTCAGCTTTTATTAAATTTTCTTCACATTCTTTTACTTTGCCAAAAACATTTCCAAACATAGTGAGATTCCAATTTTTTAACACCGATTTAAGATTTTAAATTTTAAAAATCAATCTTTGCATTCCATTTAAATCTGTATGTATTTTCCAACCTTCTTCAGTGAGATCCATGAAAGTGTGATGATTTAACCAACAATGTTGGAATCTGAATGATTTAGACCCTGTTGTTATTATATTTTATGAAATGTTAAGGATTAGTTTGTGAAAAACATTTTCTCTCTACACTGCGTGCGAACACACCATCACTATATGTTGCATCCTAACTCAATTTGTTTTATGATCATTTTTTGTCGCCATGGGCAGACCTTGAAACAAAAGAGGAAGGAAAAAAACAATCAAAGCCACAAGAGATGAGAAGAAGGAGATTGGTAATGAAATCGTAGATCAATCTGAAGGAGAGATGTAAGAAATGGGAGAAATAAGAAGCAACGTGAAATCCAGGAATGCTGCAGAAGATCAGACACCAATTCAGACAGAAAATCGAGACGAACAAAACCAAACGGTGAGGAAGAAACTTTCATGGTGTGAAAAGGTAGGAAAAGAAGAAGAAGAACAGGAGGCTAAAATGGTCTTCATTGTTTGACTCTCAGAAGGATATAAGGCAATACAATACAATCAATATCGATGGTATGGATCTTGGAGAGATTTCAGAGGATGATGTTGAAGAATGTGTTGAACTTCGGAAGAACTGTGTTGTCTGCAAAAATCTGGGTTGCAATCCCCCGTACAAGGTACTGGAAGGATTCTTTCATCGAATTTGGGGTAAAACGTTGTTAAGATATGGCAATTGCAAATGGGCTTTTTAAGGTGAAACTAATTTCTTAATCTGTCTGTAAAGAAATTGTGAAGAAGGGAATGATAATTTTTTTATGGAAAACCATTAATAGTAAAACAATGGGAGAAAGATACAGAACTGATTGAGCATGATACTGTTCCAGTATGATCCAACTTCCTAGTTTACTCTTGCCTGTTGGAAACCTACAACTATATGTAAGATAGTTAGTTCCTTAGGCAAGCCTGTGTCTGGACAGGGCAACTGTTGAAAAAGAAAGATTGGCCTATGTCAGGTTAAGATTGAAGTGAAAATAGGGGAGATGGTGCTTGATAAAGTTCTGTTTATAAATGAAAGGAAAGTCATAGTTCAGCAGAAAGTTGAATTGGAATGGAAACATGTCATGTGTACGTCCTGTAAAATGTATGGTCATATAGAGAATGAGTGCAAGAGGAAATTAACAAATGAAAAGGAGGAAAAGAAAACACAGGAGAAAAGGCAGATAGACAATTAGGTATTCATTCCTGTCAGAAGAAACCAAAAATCAGATTTGGTGGAGAGGGAAAATTATGGAGGAAAGGTAGTAGTTATTGAGGAGAAACAAAGTTCAGGGCAGAAGGCTACATATACAGGACAGGTGACCGCAGGAACTAAGAATGGAGAAAGGGGTGTTAGAAGTGGAGAAATGTCAAGTGGGAAGAACAAACCACCCGATATATGAATATAGCAACATGGAATATAAGAGGATTGAATAAAAGGGCATAGCATAATGAGGTTAGACGGTTTTGCCTGAAAACCAAGTTGGCTTGCTGGGAATATTAGAAAAAAGATCAAAAAAGAGAAAGAGAAGGAGATATATAGGAGAATTGGCCTAGGATGGAATTTGTACACAAATAGCACTACAGAGAAAAGAGGTAGAATCTCGCTAGCATGGGGACCAGATTATTTTGAAGTTAAAGTGCTAAACAGTAATGATCAGTGGTTGGATCTGGTGTGCAAAAATATAGATGATAATGGTAAGTTTTATCTCACCATATTCTATGGATTTAATACTGCACACAATAGGATACCTATTTGGGAGTTTTTGAAGTCTGTTGGGCAAAGAGATCTTCCTTGGCTGGTAATGGGAGATTTCAACTTCCCATTATTGGCAGAAGATAGAATTGGGGGTAATCCAATAGATGATAAATAAATTGAGGACTTCAAAGATGCAGTAGAGGAATTTGAGCAGATAGAATTCAGAACAATTGGTGCATACTATACATGGAGCAATAGGAGAGCTGATGGGGATGGTATAAGGAGCAGGATTGATAGAGGCATGGTGAACAAGGGCTAAATAGAAAAAAAAAATTAGGATGTTTTTTGTGAAGTTAAAACATAACCAATCTCAGACCATATGCATCTAATGGTGAGGTTTAGTAAACTATGGTAGGTTGGGCTTAAACCCTTCAGGTTTTTAACAAGCGGACAAATTCAGAAGTTTTTTCAGAAATGGTTAGGAGAATATGGTTCCTGGAAGGAATCAAAGACTTGAATGGTGTAGCAAAAGCCTTGAAGAAGTTTGAAAACCCACTGAGGATTCTGAACAAAAGGGAATTCAGTGATATATGTCGATAGGCAGAAGCAGCACAAAATCTATGAGAGCAAGCTATTAAGAAACTGAATGAAAAACCGGGGGATTTGTTTCTACAGGAGGATGAGTAGAAAAAGAGGAAGGAGGCTGAAAGGGTTAAAGAGGAAAAATACAGTTTTACCAGCAAAAATCAGTGGATGTTCAAAGGGGACATGCCATCAAAAACTTACTTCATCTCACTCAAGGCAGTATCAAAATAGAATTGTGGCACTGGAAGTGAATGGAAATGTGGTAACAGACCAACTTGAAATTAGAAATAGCTTAGTAAAAACAATTTTTAGCTCAGTTTGGGAAATCAAGAGAGGTGAAAAAATTGAACAGTGAAGTAGTAAGATTTGGAAAAGTTCTAACACTAGAATAGCAAGTCCTAGTAAGAAAACCTGCAAGCAGACAAGAGATTGAGAAAGTAATGAAGGGGATTAACAACTCTAAAAGTCCTGGCAAGATGGTTTTACAAGCTTGTTTTTCAAAGATGTTTGGGAGACAGTATGTGATGATGTAACAAATGCAGTATTTGAGTTTTTCAATGGAGGACAAATACATGTTGTTTTTAGGATTGCAGTGATAACCTTGATTCCTAAAACTAAAAACCCAAAGGTACCTTCTAATTATAGACCTATAGTCTGTTGTTCAGTCATTTATAAAACTATAACTAAAGTTTTAAGTGCCAAAATTGGGAAAATATTGCCTATATTGATAAGTGATAATCAAAGTGTATATGTCAAGGGGAGACATATTGCACATAACATGTTGCTTGCTCAAGAACTGTTAAATAGGTATGGTGCTGAGATCATGAGACCTAGCTGTGTTGCCCAAATTGACATCAGTAAGGCCTCTGATAGTATTAAGTGGTCATTCCTGATATCTTGGTTGAAGGAACTGAAATTTCCTGAACCGATGATAAGCTAGATTCAGAATAGCAGTATTACAATGGTAGGTACACAGATTTTTCTTGAGGCAAAATGTGGTGTCAAATAAGGGGATCCAATATCACCATTGTTATTTGTGATCAACATGGAGTATTTTACAAGGCTCATGAAAAAATAATTGCAATATGGAAAAATTGACTATCATCAGAAATGCAAGAAAGCAGGTGTACATACACTGCTGTTTGCAGATAATTTGTTACTTTTTTAAGCTGCAAATATGAAAACTGTGAATGGAGTAAAAAATGTGATGGATAGATTCAAAGAAGTTACAGGACTTGAAATGAATGACAGGAAATCTAAAGTGTTATTTTCTAAGATGGTGGAATTTAAGAAGATTATGTTGGCTGGCATTTTATAGGTAGTAAAAGATGACTTCCCTATGAAGTATTTGGGACTTCCTCTCTCAGCAGTCAAATGGATCAAGGAAGACTATGAATCATTGTTAGAGAAAATTAGAAGCAAAATTCAGTCATGGAGTTCAAGAAACTTCTTTTATGCAGCAAAACTGAACTTTATCAATGGGGTTTTAATGAGCTTATCTGGTTATTGGAGCAATGTATCCAGCCTACCTGAGAGTGTTCACAAAAAGATAACTCAGATTTGTAAATGTTTCCCGTGGGGAAGGGAAGAAGGGAAAATAGAATTTTGTGCTGCTGCATGGGGCTCAATTTACAACAGCACGAAAACTGTAGGCATGGGAGTAAGAGATTCTAGTATCTGGAATAGGGATGCACTCTGCAAGCACCTATGTGATATAAACAAAAATATGTTCTTTTGGGTTAAGTGGATCAATGCATACTACATGAAAGGCAAGCAACTAATGGACTGTGAATTCTCGTTTACTCACAGTTGGCCATGGAAGATCTTGATGAGGCTAAAGGAGAAAAAAATTTCAGGAGTTACCTAGCTGTGTCAGAAAGAAAGGAAAGCTTATTCTGGCTGCTGTTTATCATACTCTAAAAGGTGGAACAGAATGCAGATACAAGGAGAAAGTAATATGGAACATGTATCTCTTCCCAAAGCATAGATTTTTTCTGTGTCTATTGTTGAATGATAAACTGCCAACAAAGGAGAGACTCATTAGTTTTGGAGTTATGAAGGATCAAGAAGTTTGTTGTTTATGTGATCAAAAGGAGACTGCAAAACATTTGTTCATGGAGTTCAGTTTTGGGAAATGTTTGATGAACAGGCTGCCCAGATAACTTAAGAAAGCTGAAAAACTCTTGTTTCAGATGACAAGAGGAGGAAGATGATGAAATTTGTACTATTGATAGAAGGGTTATACAGTCTATGGCTTGAAAGGAATAGGAAGGTGTTTAAAGGAGTGGAAAGCTGAAACTATTGCCTGTCAAATTCAACCGGAGGTAAAATGGAGGATGGAAGAAAAGGGCAATCAAAGTTTTAGATATATTTTGATCTTGTGTTTCTTGTAATAGATTATAGTGATGGTCTAAATTTGTATCTTTTTGTATTTGATTTTAATAAAAAACTTCTTACAAAAAAAGGATTAATGGTGAATGGTCTGATTGTTCTCTTGGCAGGATAATGATATTTGAGGAAGGAAAACTAGAATACCATAAAGAGTTGGATAATCCCCTATCCAACCTTTTCCATACTCCGCCTTTTGGCCTAATGCATGTCCATGTATATAGACTACCAGCTATTGGAATATTTGAAAAATTGTTATCATTTAGAAATTTGTTGAATTTTTAATGGGTTTAGGGTCTGGAATAGAAGGCCCAGGGTACTCTTCATTATTAGCTATCACATTAAAATAACCAATTAAACTGATTGCGGTATTTTTAAAAGATGAAATTTTGTTCCAAAGTTTTTTCCTTTCTTTGATTGTATAATTTCCACAAATGAAACCAATTAAACAATCTTTTGTTAGAGATTGTTGTTTTAATATAGTTAATATGTGTTGATAATCATGTTGAGTAATGGTTAGGTTCACTAAATCATCCCATATCAGCCTGATTTTGCAATCTGGTGTTGAAAAATGATTACTGAAACCTAATTCTTTGGCTATGGTTAGGATTGAGTTATTATTAACCATAGGCTCAATTAATGCAAGAAGTAACATATTATTTCTTCTTTTGATGTCTCTAATTCTAACATGGGTAGCTTTATTAGCTACTCCTCGGGCATTCCATACACATATTTTTGTACTAATCATTTAAACTGGTTTTGGAATGTATAATGTGGAATTAGTTGTAACTGCTTTAGTAGTTGCTGGGTGATCTTTTTTATTATATATATTTTAGTTTGGATTTTACTTTAGATTGGTTTTGAGTATCACTGATTTGATTTTGGTTCTTAAATATTGTTTTATCTTTTAGAAGAGTATTAAATCTGTTCTGGGATTCTATAAGATTGGCCTTAATTTCTACTAGGTTTTTATGTTGAATATATGGGAAGAACTGTTAAGGCTTTTAGTATTTAACCAATCTAGTGTCTTCTTTTTACTTCTTGAAAACAAAAAGGGGGAGTCACTTGCATTGATTTCAATTTTTTTTTAAAGTTATTACTGATTGATGATTAAGATTAATGCCATGTTTAGATTTTTTTTCCCCACCTACATCAGAAATATCAGAACCTAAGTCTGATCCAGGAACAACCACTGGATCAAAAGAGAGCTCATTACTATTAGCACTAGATATTTCAATATTATCAAGCACATTAGTATTTTCATTAACATTTTGAGAATCAAAATTATTAAATAGAATTGTGTGAAAGAGATTATTCTTAGAAATCAAAGTGCTATCAGATGTTGGTTAACTACAATTTGAGGAGAATTATTAGATTATGTAGATTTCCTTTGAGTTTTAGAAGAAACCTGAGATCCCTGAAGAAGGACCTGTGCACTAGAACTTGAAATCATGTCTCCTGGCCCTTTTTGTTGTTATGTGCATCCTTAACTCTTGGCAATTCCTTATCTGCCACATGATTAGAAGTATTTCTTGCAGACTTGAAGCTTTCATCGGTTTTGTTTTTAGAAACTGGAATATAAACCTTTTCAAAAATTATAATTCCTGAACAATTACCAACCCTTTTACCTTTAGCCCTTCCATGTTCTTCATTGGGGGTGGATTTTTTTACCTGTGTTTGATTGAGAAACATCCTTAGGCCTCCAAGTTGTATATTTAGTACATGCCTTATCATATATGCACATAGAAACTTGATGGCCTAGTTTAAGGCAGTTAGAACAGTATACTGGAATACTTTCGTATTCCACGTATTGTCAAAATCCAATATCTCCAAAACTCAGCCAAACCCTCTCAATTAAAGGTTTAGTAATATCAATTTTAACACAAACCCTAGCCACATGAGGTTTAGTTCTATTACGGGTTGCTTTGTTAACTCTCAGTGGTTTTCCAACCAAGTTTCCTATAGACATCACTGCACAATAATCGAAAAACTACTGAGGAAGACAAAATAAAGAGATCTAAACAGGGGCTATAGAGGAATCAACATTCAGATTAAAATTACGAACCCATTTAGTAATTCTGATTGAGTAGGATCCAAAGTTCCAGATTTTATGAAGTCGACATCTATTGTAATTATCAGGCAATGAGAAATTAATCAAAATTTGATGATTATCTAATAAACTAATCTCAATTGAAATCTTAAAGCCAGCTGTTTGAAAATTCTTTCTAAGTTTTTTTCCATTTATGGACACTACGGAAAATTTACCCACTAGTTTCCATCTAAGCGGAGCCTCAAGATTATCGAATTCTGCATCTGTGAAATGGAGCCCCGACTCACCTAGATGTTCAATTTGTTGGTTTTGGATTGAAAGCAACTCTAGGGCTCAGATTCAATTGAGGATTGAGGGCTTTGTGTAGCCCATTATTTAGGGATTGAACATAATATATTGAGTGTTTAGGAGATGGCAGAGGCTCCACCATGGAGGCAACGTCGAGGATTAGTGTTTAAGTTTCAGGCCGTAGCAGTTGTAGAAGAGAAGGCCTGATAATGGTTTAATCCAATAATCACAAATAATTTATTGGGCCCATTTTAGCCTATAAAATGAATTGGGTATGTCAACCCTAATTGATGTATTTATGATAATTAACAAGTATAAATATTAGGTACGTATACATTTAATAATTCATTATACTTTTGTACCGTATTCAGACAGTCTTTGATGACTTAGGCATAAGAGCTTTTTTTTGCACATTGCGTCTAAGGAGCTCGAAGGTACTGCTAGGTTGGATTCGAGGCGCAACAATTGGCATGCCTGGTGGGACCCTATAAGTCAACTTCGAGATTCTTGGTTTATGTCCACTTTTACGGCTACTCAAAGGAGTGAGAGGTCGAGGTTGAAGTGAATAGGAGCTGGTGATGAGGTGAAATCCCCTTATGCGAGAAGGAACGAGATAGGTAATCTTACACTGTCGCAGAATGTTGAACGAGAATCGTTGCGAGTCTCGACAGTCGAGCCTTGGATAGTACAAGCCTCGATTATTGAACATGAGAAGGAGCAGATTTTGGGTGGATCCCATCCAGAACCTTTCAAGGCCTCTCAAGCCAATGTGACAAGGTCTTCAAGATATCCTGAGGTTAATCTGGAGTATGATATTGGAAACATGGGTCCTGTGCAAAACATACATGTTGGTTCACAGGATGAGAGACACGGACGTTTTACATAAGTTTCTGGTGACTCTTCTATCGAGGTTTATGAACGGATTGTCCAAAATAAAACAGACAGCAGCACTAGCGAATCCAAAATAAAAAAAATAAAAGGGTAATGTTGTCTCTCACCAAAAAAAATTGTCAATTATTTCTACTATATTCAAGTTCCTTAAAATTGCTTAAATAAGATATTACAATATAAATGTTAGAATATTTTTCAAATGCATAAAAACTATATTACTTATTAATAATGTAGAAAAACTAATTATAATATATAACATACAGAAATTTAAATTATTAATTTAAACATTGAATTAGTATGACAAAATTTTACTCCCTTTAATTTTTTAACATTGGCCTCGTTTGACCGCAATTTTTTTCATAGTATGTTTGACCATCGATAACTTTTGTTATATGTAATAATAGACATCATGTGAGATATTTTTGGATTCTCCGTAACG